>CM065589.1:90497557-90715781 GCA_033119425.1 Bufotes viridis
TTCAGCTTTTGTTCTTGGTCCATTGCTCTGAGCCGGGTTTAAGTCAATGTAGAATAATATAATGCTCTTTAATGTGGTTTGGCAAAAACAAATAAACATAAAAAGTTAAAAACCCATCAATGTTATATAACTGGATTGACAGTGGTGCATATGTAGTCATTAAATCAAATCATCTTTGTATAATGCTCGTTTGTTTTCTTTTCCATCTTCAGATGGTTGCAAAAATGGTTCCATGTGTTAGAATTAGGATTTTAATAAAGATATTTAAATTGTATCCAGTTGAAACGTGACAAACCATAGCAGCACAGCTGCTGTGAATACATATAGAGGGAGAGCTATTAAAACTAGTCAAAAATGGCTTAGTTGCTCATGGCAACCAATTAGATACCACTTTTCATTTTCCAAAGCAAAGATGAATAATAATAAAGTAGGATCGGATTGGTTGCTATGGGCAACACAGTTAGTTTTTTTTACACCCGTTTTTATAAATCTCCCCCATTGTATATACTGAATATAGTTTGGAAGTGACAAAGCAGTAATCCATTTTTATCATTCTTTTATATGCATGAAAACTAATAGGATAAGAGACAGGACTGAAAGCATTGGTTCTACATCCCTCAATGTTTAGCAAGTGTTTTGCTTTTGCCGTTTCAGAATGCCTATTATATGGTAGTGGAGTGTGTACTGTTTTCTTTTCTAGAAAAACAAATTTAATAGATTTATGACTAATTGCTACAGTGATCTGAACTCTCAAAAATCTGTTGACTGTCTATGTAACATAACCATTATATTAGCTATAAGTTCTCTCATAGGGTGATGCATACTGTGGAGGCAGCCTATAAAATAAACACCAAAATACACATATATAATTGGATTGTCCAGGTTTGTGGGGGCCTCAAAACTCAGCTTTATTGAATACAAACAAATACATAGACATAAATATAGCAGCAGTCGATACTCCAAAAGAGGACATAAAGAGGACACAAAAGTCGCTTCAGAGTCAGTCTACACAAATCCACCTACAGTATGTCAAAAGTCAAATAAATTACTATGCACCCAACACTTATAAATGTCATGTAGAAAAAGCTCAAAAGAGCCAGTTAAAGGGAACCTGTCACCTCCAAAACACAAATTTAATGGCCATCATTACCTTACAGTGGCCCCCAGTGTGTTCCTAATCATGTTTTTCTTTTCTCCATCGGTGGCTGTAAAAACTTAAAAAAAACGGTGTTTTAATCTTGATTTTCCCTAACGTCAAAGTCAGCTTGAAGTCAAGGAGGCAGCGGCCTCCTTGCTTCAAGTCAAGCTAAGCCCGCCCCTTTACCAGTTCAATATGTGTTTTGGAGGTGACAGGTTCCCTTTAATAGCTTAGACGTAGTGATATGGGGATCATGTGATTACGGTACATAGCAGTAACACCTACATATGGATTACAGACCGACTCTGAAGCGTCCTCTTCCCACAGCTTGCCCTATAGTCAAAGGGTTGGTGACCCAGGGTATGTGGGAGAGTTTTGCATTCTTGGGCCCCTTTCACATCTGCGTTTTTGCTTTCCGCTCTAGGACAGAAAGATACTGATCAGGATTATCCTAATGCATTCTGAATGGAGAGAAATCTGTTTAGGATGCATCAGGATGTCTTCCGTTCAGTATGTGAACGTTTTTTGGACGTTGACAAAACCGCAGCATGCTGTGAATTTGTCTCCGTCCAAAAATCCGGAAGACATGCCATAATGCCGGATCCGGAAATAATGCCCATTGAAGTGCATTAATACGGATCCGGAATTAAGCTAAATGTCATTTCGGCGCATCGCCGGATCCGGCGTTTAGCTCTGCGCATATGCAGCAGCAGTTGCGGTCGGGGCCCTAGTGAAAGCTGGGGCTCCAATCGGTTACCATGGCAGCCAGGACGCTACTGAAGTCCTGGCTGCCATGGTAAGTACTCCGCAGAGGTGTACTTACCTGCGCAGTGGCCTCCGGGCGCTCCTTCATGACGTCACAGGTCCGGGCGGCGCATTGATCTATGCGCCACAGGGACCTCTGACGTCATGAAGGAGCGCCCGGCGGCCGCAAGGCAGGTGTACACTGCTGCGGAGTACCAAGGCAGCCAGGACTTCATTAGCATCCTGGCTGCATGGTAACCTGAAAGCATTTCGAAGACTGATCAGGATCCTGATCAGTCTTCAAATGCTTTCAGGCGACTTGCGTTCTGACGGATCCGGCAGGACACAAGTGCCCGCAGGATCCTCAGAATGCAAGTGTGAAAGAGGCCATGGTCATTCATGCAGTCTGACAGAGTCTCTTCAACATAAAACGGGTCCATATTTGCAGACCTGAGGCAAGAACTGCCCTCCTTATGCACAGTTCCGAACAGAACTAAAAGTTCCTAGTGGGAGGGGTTAAGTGGAAAATGACATCCTAAACAGAAACATTGTTGCAATTCTAGACTTGTATTGAGCCCTAGAGTGGATCGGGAATTTAAAGTGGTCCTGAACGGGAAAAAAAAAAAGAGGCGCCATTTTGTAGTCAGGTGAAAATTGATGGAAGGCAGGGTCAGCAATACCATATTGTGGCACATTACACCTACCCAACAAAGCCAAATACTACAGTCCATCACAAAATATCATGTTTCTGCAGGTGCTAGAATGTCAGGATAGTATAAATACCCCCCAAATCACACCATTTTAGATAGAAGACACCCCAAAGTATTCGCGGAGGTGAGTTCATGTATCATTTCATTTTTTTTCACAAGTTAGCGGAAAATGACAATTTCTGAGGAAAAAAAATAAATAAATAAAGTTTCCATTTCTGCTAACTTCTGGCAAAAAAAAAAAAATCTCAGACGGACTCACTATGCCCCTCAGTGAATACCTTGGGGTGTCTACTTTCCAAAATGGGGTCATTTGTGGGGTGTGTTTACTGTTCTGGCATTTTGGGCGGGGCTAAATTGTGAGCAGCCATGTAAAAGCTAAAGGTACTCATTGGAATTTGGGCCCCTTTGCTGCAAAAAACTGGCACACACGTGGTATCGCCGTACTCAGGAGAAGTAGGGCAATGTATTTTAGGGTGTATTTTTACATATACCCATGTTGGGTGAGAGAAATATCTCTGTAAACTGACAACTTTGTATAAATTTTTTTTAAAAGTTGTCGTTTACAGAGATATTTTTCACACAAAGTATGGGTATATATAAAAATACACCACAAAACACATTGCCCTACTTCTCCTGAGTACAACGATACCACATGTGTGACACTTTTTTGCAGCCTGGGTGCGCAAAGGGGCCCTAATTCCCATGAGTACCTTTAGGATTTCACAGGGCATTTTTACGCATTTGGATTCCAGACTTCTTCTCACGCTTTAGGGGCCCCTAAAATGCCAGGACAGTATAATTACCCCACATGTGACCCCATTTTAGAAAGAAGACACCCCAAGGTATTCCGTGAGGGGTATGGTGAGTTCATGTAAAATTTTATTTTTTGTCACAAGTTAGTGGAATATTAAAAAATATCAATTTCCGCTAACTTGTGCCAAAAAAAAAAAAATTCTGTGAACTCGCCATGCCCCTCACAGAATACCTTGGGGTGTCTTCTTTCCAAAATGGGGTCACATATGGGGTATTTATACTGCCCTGGCATTTTAGGTAACCTAAAGCGTGAGAATCCAAATGCGTAAAAATGCCCTGTGAAATCCTAAAGGTACTCATAGCATGGCAAGTTCATAGAAAAAATTTTTTTGGCACAAGTTAATGGAAATTGATTTTTTATTGTTTTTTCTCACAAAGTCTCCCTTTCCGCTAACTTTTGACAAAAAGTTTAATTTTTCATGGACTCACTATGCCCCTCAGCAAATACCTTGGGGTGTCTTCTTTCCAAAATGGGGTCACATGTGCGGTATTTATACTGCCCTGGCATTTTAGGGGCCCTAAAGCGTGAGAAGAAAAATGCGTAAAAATGCCCTCCTAAAAGGTACTCATTGGAATTTGGGCCCCTTTGCGCATCTTTGCTGCAAAAAAGTGGCACACATGTGGTATCGCCGTACTCAGGAGAAGTAGGGCAATGTGTTTTGGGGTGTATTTTTTACATATACCCATGCTGGGTGAGAGAAATATCTCTGTAAATTGACAACTTTGAATAAAAAAATTTAAAAAGTTGTCGTTTACAGCGATATTTCTCACACAAAGTATGGGTATATATAAAAATACACCCCAAAACACATTGCCCTACTTCTCCTGAGTACGGCCATACCACATGAGTGACATTTTTTGCAGCCAAGATGCGCAAAGGGGCCCTAATTCCAATGAGTACCTTTAGGATTTCACAGGGCATTTTTACGCATTTGGATTCTCACGCTTTAGGACCCCTAAAATGCCAGGGCAGTATAAATACCCCACATGTGACCCCATTGTGGAAAGAAGACACCCCAAGGTACTCTGTGAGGGGCATGGCGAGGTCGCAGAAAAAAAAAATTTGGGCACAAGTTAGCGGAAATTGATTTTTTTTTTTTACAAACTCTCATATTCACATAACTCACAGAAAAAAGATGCACCACATGGATAAGCAACTGACAACACTGGCTAATCCCTCACTCTGGTGTTAAAAGCTGAGAGATTCGCCAATATTTCCAATCAGGAACATATCGGAGCCCCTTTAGGCACCACTACACGGTATCTCAGCATGACATGGGGTCCTACCACTAGACTACCTATGGTGTGTGAACAAGGTCTGAACAGGTATTAAGCAGCCTACAGCCCCATCCCACTCACCTGCACTGCAGGACCAACAATGCAATGGGGAACAAATGAGGCCGCAAGCTACACCTACAACAGACCATGTGACACCGGCTTCCAGGTGCAACAGAATGTTTACCAGCCATATGCAATGGAACATTCAATACATATAAAACAAGAATCACAAAAATAAACGTGGCCTAAATGGGTGGGACTGCTCCAAACCCCAAACACTGTGGCGTGTTTCTAACTGCGGGGGCAGTTCCTCCGCATGTGGTTCGCAGTGAACGGCTATCCCCAGCAAAAATTGCATACAATGGAGGATGCCGGCGCGAACCACAAGCACCACACAAACATCCTACACAAAATAAAACATGTGCGGATGAAAATATATAAACACATAACTCACAGAAAAAAGATGCACCACATGGATAAGCAACTGACAACACTGGCTAATCCCTCACTCTGGTGTTAAAAGCTGAGAGATTCGCCAATATTTCCAATCAGGAACATATCGGAGCCCCTTTAGGCACCACTACACGGTATCTCAGCATGACATGGGGTCCTACCACTAGACTACCTATGGTGTGTGAACAAGGTCTGAACAGGTATTAAGCAGCCTACAGCCCCATCCCACTCACCTGCACTGCAGGACCAACAATGCAATGGGGAACAAATGAGGCCGCAAGCTACACCTACAACAGACCATGTGACACCGGCTTCCAGGTGCAACAGAATGTTTACCAGCCATATGCAATGGCACATTCAATACATATAAAACAAGAATCACAGAAATAAACGTGGCCTAAATGGGTGGGACTGCTCCAAACCCCAAACACTGTGGCGTGTTTCTAACTGCGGGGGCAGTTCCTCCGCATGTGGTTCGCAGCGAACGGCTATCCCCAGCAAAAATTGCATACAATGGAGGATGCCGGCGCGAACCACAAGCACCACACAAACATCCTATACAAAATAAAACATGTGCGGATGAAAATATATAAACACATAACTCACAGAAAAAAGATGCACCACATGGATAAGCAACTGACAACACTGGCTAATCCCTCACTCTGGTGTTAAAAGCTGAGAGATTCGCCAATATTTCCAATCAGGAACATATCGGAGCCCCTTTAGGCACCACTACACGGTATCTCAGCATGACATGGGGTCCTACCAATAGACTACCTATGGTGTGTGAACAAGGTCTGAACAGGTATTAAGCAGCCTACAGCCCCATCCCACTCACCTGCACTGCAGGACCAACAATGCAATGGGGAACAAATGAGGCCGCAAGCTATTTAACTAACTGGCGGTGATAAGGGACCCTTATGCCCCATTCACACATCCGCAATTCTGTTTGCAGAACGGAATTGCGGACCCATTCATTTCTATGGGGACAGACTTTGTCCCGCTCGGATCCGGAATTACGTTTTTCACTGATGGTTGCTAAGAGATGTTGTTTGTAAACGTTCAGTTTTTTATCACGCGTGTGAAAAACGCATCAAAACGCATTGCACCCGCGCAGACAAAACTGACTGAACTTGCTTGCAAAATGGTGTGATTTTCACTGAACGCACCCTGAACGCACCCGGAGCCAATCCGTCACGTTTGTATGAAAGAGGCCTAAGACTTGCAGTCAGAATCTCAGTTTGGACGCACAGATGTTTTAATATAGTCCCACTGACTTGAAATATAGATGACACACTGAATAAAAACATGACCGTTTGCATGAAACCTTACTTGATGAGATATTCTACTTATATAAAAATAGGGGTTATATGTTCTACAACAGATTTTTAAAATAAAGAAAAATAAAAGGGAAACTGGACGGCCGCAATCAGAGAAGACTTCACCTGTGAGTCACAAGATGAAACTAACTGTACTCTATTCATTTTTCTCTGCATGGAGCTAGTATCTGACCATTATTTAGTGCCTGCATTATTATAGCTATACTGACTAAATATAAAAGAAATGCATTCAGCTCACCATGAATGAATGAATAAATCCATCCACATAACTTTAATGGTGCAAGGAGAAAACCCTGCTGGTGGTGGGTCTGCTAGAAAATTGCATGTAAATGTAAGTTATATTTAGCAGATATATCCAAGACCAAACATTCCATTCCATCTTAAAATAATGGATAGAGATACAGTACAAAATGTATACAGTAGTATACATTATCGTGGGGTACGGTCACACGGTCAGGTTTCCTGATGTAGCCTTGGTAGCCAAAACCAGGAGTGAATAAAAAAAAAGGAGGAGCAGTATCTGTCACTTAGACTTTCTCTCTTTTTATGATCCCCTCCTGATTTTGTCTTCCAAAACTGCATGCAGAAACCTGACAGTGCGGCTGTACTCTTATAATGCTGCCTCTAATCATATTTTTTTGGGTGTTGAGTAGAGTTGTGCTAATAGATTGAGAACAAATCAAATTCATTAAGAGTTTTCCCAAAATTTACGCTCAAACAAATCCAAATTTAGGCGATTCGATATGGGCGAATTGTGCAATATGGTGCCCACTATTTTATTTATCAAAGTAGTGAGCACAACAGGGCAGGGGAGATAAAGAGGGAGGATCACATGACCCTGTCTGGTGGGATTTCCCATAATACCTTGCAGTCAGCCTCACAGCCAATCAGAAGGGACGCTATTGACTTGTGTATTAAGCACTATGTAAGGTCCCAAGCAGGGACGCCATTCTCACTACAGCCATTAATGTGACAGGCCATGTTTGACATAGCAATTAGACACACCGGTGGGTAAACAGCTGATCGGTGGGGTCCCGGATGCTAGACCCCCACCAATCAGATTTTGAAAATATCTTGGAAAACAAATATTCCAGGGTTTGGCAAAGAACAAGCCACAATTCAGGTTAAACCAGGACAATCTATAATAGTCATTGTGTGTTCTGTGTAACTGCTTTACATCATAGAGTACATTTTTATAGTATAATGGTCTATTAGATATGTTGGTTTAACTGGTTAGGAAGTACCCCTATTTTCAGTGTAACTGATTTACCCCACTTGGGTAACTGTGTGCACGTTGATGGTTTGGACTGGTGCCGCTGGACTACAGTCAGTGATTCTGTGTACAAACCGGCCCGGATTTACTAATCCTAAAGATGGTATAAGCTTAGACAGGCTGCCTAGACCTACACCAGATTTATCACAGGGCTCAGGCTGGATGATAAAGGTGGTGCAGGGAGAGACACTTTTCTCTGACTCTATACCAACTATTGGTTGGCTTACTTTAAGGCTACATGCACACGACAGTGAAAAAAAAGTCAGTTAAAAACAGACATTTTTAACGGATGTTTATTTCACTGATGCCTTTCTGAGAGACAGACATTAAAATGGAACCATTCAATTGTATGGGGGCTGTCTGTCAGTGAAAAACGGACACGTTAGAACATGTTCTATTTTTTTACATCCGTTTTTTACTGATAGTCAAAAAACTGCCGTGTGAATAACCCCATAGACTAGCATTGGTCTTTAAACAGACTTGTGATGGCCATTAAAAAAATATACATCACATGTCTGTTTTTCACTGTCGTGTGCATGTGACCTAGACAGATTTTTATGCCAGAATTGTGGTGCAATTTTGAATCAAAATGGTGCACCTAAGGGGTGTGCATGGACGCCGACTGAGATGGCCGTCTGAAAGCACAGCTCCTGCCCGCACTGCAGCAAACTGGCCAGTAACATCAACAAACAGGCTCCCGCAGACCCGCTCCTCCCCCGTGAACTCCCTTACCCTCCAGATCCCTGGAGGAGTGCTGGACATGGACCCCACAGCCAGCTCTCCCATCGAGGTGATCCATACAACCCGTGGCACTCCTCCATTGCTTCCTCCCCCCTGCCCGTAATAGTAGCAGAACGGAGCTCCAGGAGGACGAGCACGTGAAGAGAGACCCTCCATCTTCTCTCCCAGAGGTTGTCTTAGCAGGCGTCGGCCCTCCATCACCTCTGGCCAGCGTGGAGCACTCTCCAAGAGTGGGGGAGACCTGACCTGCAGCACTACACCAACAGGAGGACAATATAGCGGCACAAAAAGGTGGCGGGAAACAGCAGCACGTGGGACAAGGTACTGTGCTCCCATCCCTTTCCCAGACCCAATATACATCCTGCCCCCACAGGGAAACACATGAAGTTGTCTCTGTGGACCCCTGGGTAGAAGCTCCATCCCCTCCTCACTGCAGATACTTGGGCTAGCTAACTAAGCTCCCCCCCCCCCCCCAGCTGCTATATATCTCCATGCTGTACCGGACCCCCTAATCCCTGGGAAGCATATGTTAGCCAATTTCCTACAAAAGAGGACTTTCGGATGCTTATATCTGAAGTTGAAGGAGCCTGCAGGGCCGAGATTGCTGCAGTCCGATCTGATATCAAACACACTGTGGATCGAGTGGATTCGCTAGAAAATGCCTACACTGAACTGGATTCCATCCAGAGGGAAGCTTAGTGGTTCACTGATGATGAGTGTGCGGACCATACCATGCATCTACTGGTGAGCTATACTGTTCCTATGGAGCACTCTCTATTACACCACCATGGTAAGGGACCCTAAATGTTAAGGGACTCAACTCCAATGCCAAGAGGAGAGTTTTGCTTTTAGAGCTGAAATCCTTCAAAGCAGACATAGTGTTCAACCAGAAAACCCATTTTGACGACACTAGCTCCTTTCGCTTTGCAGCTCACCAATACCCCACTGCCTACTCAGCTACCCATTCCCGCCAGAAGGCTGGAGTGGCAATTCTCATCTCTGCACACTGTCCCATTAGAATAGAATCTTCATCTTTAGATCCTCAGGGGTGGTATGTTATTTTGAGGGGCAATCTCTTGGGTAAACCAATCACGATTTGTGATTTATATGCCCCAAATACATCCTAGCTCCACTTCCTGAGTATTCAACAAGGTCTTCAAAGACTCTGACTCATTGGCTTTTTTGCGTGGAGACTTTAATGTTATTTTCTCTGACTCCCTGGACAGACTGACCCTTCCTGGAAAATCCCTACATCTGACACAGCAGCGACTTGCAAGGGACTTTCGCAGATTGATTAGAAGTTACTCCCTGTACGATCTTTGGCGTATAAATCATCCTGCCACAGCCCAGTCTCTGCGGTAACGCCTGAAGCACTTGGAGGAGGTAATGGCTGATCACCCCACCCACGGTACTCTTAAACATATTGTGGACACTCATGCACACCTACATAGGATAGCCCTAGGTAGAGTTGATAAACTAATGCTATATACCAGACAACGTTATTAGGCTTGGGGGAATAAGCCTCACACCTTACTGGCTAAACAACTTTGAAGCCGACCCACACAGTCTAGCCCACACGACCTCAGGGGAGCAGATGGAACTGTTCATTACGTCCCTAAGGAGATCTCAGTTCGATTCTCCAACTACTATACCGCCCTTTATAATTTACCCAGAGAACTCTGTGCAAATGAGGGGCCCAGAGATGGTTTGCTGCAGAGATATCTGGCATCGTGTAAGCTTCGCACCCTGTCTGCAGTGGACATCAACTCTCTCAATGGGCCAATTACCTCTGAAGAAGTAGAATTAGTGATTGACCAACTACCTGAGGCTAAGTCCCCAGGCCCCGACGGCTTCCCTTATAAATATTACAAAACTTTTAAATCGGAAGTATTCCCTCATATGACAAATCTTTTTAACCAGTTCTTTTTGGGTGACACTCTACCTAATTCTATGTCCCACTCCTATCTCACTTTAATACCAAAGCCTGGGAAAAAACCCCTTGAATATCAAAACTATAGACCTATTACACTACTAAACTCTGACCTTAAGATCTTCACTAAAGTATAAGCTTCCCGCCTTAACTCTTTCCTCCCATTAATGATCCATAAAGATCAAGTAGGATTCGTTCCATGCAAGCAGGGGAGTGATAATACTCGACGGAACATTGACCTGTTGGATGTGGTTAGTCACTCAGGGAAAGAGGCATTGTTCTTTAGCTTAGATGCAGAAAACGCATTTGATCGATTAAGCTGGCCGTTTTTATTTGCGGCTTTGAAGGCCTATGGTCTATCTAGTCCCCTTGTTCAGGCCATTCGAGAGTTTTACTCCTCCCCCAAGGTGACAATCAAACTTCCACACGTGGAATCTCGACCAATTCCCATTAACAATGGGACGAGACAAGGATGTCCTCTATCCCCCCTACTGTTCCCCTACTGTTCGCGTTGTGTATCGAACCCCTAGCAGCTTAAATTAGAGTGTGTCTGTATATCAGAGATGTTATGGTGAAGGATAGATTTCAAGTTGTCCCTATACGCAGATGATGTCCTACTTATAACATCCTTAATATCCCTCAGACAAGTCTTAACACCCTTAAAGCCAATTTACCTTTTAATTGGAAAGGGTATTCCTTACGATACCTGGGTGTGGACCTTACCCCCCGCTATAAGGATTTATATAAAAACAACTTTCCCTCCATGGACAGGGGGATTAGAGAGCTACTCACTTAATGGCACACACTCCCTATATCCTTCATGCGTGCGCATTGCGGCAGTGAAGATGACAATCTTACCAAAGATTTTGTACTTGTACCCATTTTGGTACCTTAAAGACCTTCGGTCAATCTAGTCACAACTCTTAAGATTCATTTGGGCTGAAAAACGCCACAGGATTCCTAGATCAGTGCTTTTGTCAAGCAAGCCCCAGAGTGGTTTGGGAGTCCAGGATTTGATTAAGTACTACTGGGCTTCCCAAGTGCGCTGCATCACGGCTTGGGCATCACTACAGCCTTACTCTATTTGGATGCAAATAGAGAGACTCTGGTTAGCTCCCATCCAGCCAAATTCTCTGCTATTGTCCAACCCCTATAACACACCATCCCCTAGGAAACTCCTGGGTCCAATGCTCTGCACTAAGTTCATATGGTGGACTTGCAGCAGTAGATACCCCCTGGCATACCACCATTCTTCCGTGACCCCCTTTCTGTATCACCCCTCACTCCCGGCCAGTCTTACCACGTCAGCGACAAGGATTGAGTTTCAGCAGGGTGTCTTTGGATACGCGGATATAGTTGACCCGTTTTCAAGAGAACTACTACTCTTCCCTGCTATTGAGGCTAAATATAACCTCCCCCCTGTGACTAAATACTTTTATCTTCAGATCAGGCACTTTGCTCAATCTGTTTTTTCTGGGTTAATTGTCTCCCTTCCGACAGCTTTGAATGCCTTGTAGGAAAGGAGTACACATAAAGGGTTTAATAATTGATATCTACGCTATCCTGTTAGATCCCATCCCAGATTGGGTCACCAGACACTCTTACATGGTCCGCTGGGAAGAACTCTACCAGATGCGGTGTGGCGTCTGATATGGAGGAGATCGGCGAAATCGTCAATGTCAGCCCTATCCCAGGAGAACCAATATAGGATACTAATGTATTGGTATCACACTCTCGATCTCCTCCAAAGACTGAACTCAATGGTCCCAGGAAACTACTGGAGATGTAGGAAATCTCGGGGAACGCTTTCACCACATTTTCTGGGATCGCCCGCTTAGGGCCTGTTCGCATGGACATTGTGTGCTTGTGGCCGTATTGCAGTCCTCATATCATGGTCCGCATCACACAGGCACTGGCCTGTGTGCACTCCGCATCACGGATACAGGTCCATTCGCTTAGATGGGTCCGCAATCACGGAGATGCGGAACGGAAGCACGGATCAGAACCCCACGGAAGCACTATGGAGTGCTTCCGTTGTGTTTCTGTCTGCTCCTCTGCACCGCAAAAAAATAGAACATGTTCTTTTTTTTGCGTGGTAGACGTTTCAGGCACCCATTTAAGTTGAATAGGTCTGGATCTGTCCCGTTGACCGTGCATTGAACAGCCGCACAATGGCCTTGTGAACAAGCCCTTATACACCCTTTTGGTCAGAGGTTAGTGCTCTCCTGACTGATCTCTTTAGTTGCAACATACCACCTGATCCCTTATCCTTTCTCCTAAACATTACACCCACAAACATGAGGAAACACTCAATTAAATTGTTGATACAAGTGTTGACTGTGGCCTGCTGCCTTATTGCTCGATTCTGGAAGCGATCTGACACCCCGAAGATCTCAGACCTCTACGCCAAGGTATCAGACGTTAGGACCATGGAGTATATGACAGCTTGGTTTCAGAACAAAGTGGATCTGTTCAACGCCATCTGGGAACCATGGGACACCTATTGGTCTACTAGACAGCCCTGAGATGTCCCTTGAAATTGGGAGATCCCTTTTTTCCCCCACCTCCTAAATTATCCTAATGTGTCCTTGTCTATATGGTTAGTGTATTTAGACATACAGTATAACACCTTCTACTGGGTTGTCAAATGATAATGATGAACAAAAAGAGATGGTGTGTACAATTTTATCTTGGGGTTGTAGAGCTTAATACTGAAAGTGGTTGCTGTGAATTGTCAACTTTGACTGTGGATCAGAAGGAGGAGGTTTATTTGGTTTCAAGGTGAAGTGCATCAATTGTCATTGAAATATCTGCTAGCGGTTGGCTGTTTTACGGATGGGCTGTGGCTGACTGACCATCTTGCACACTGGGTTTGAAGAACACCTAATAGGGGCACTGGATGGGGCTGACTCTTATGGGAAACTGAGAAAGGCTGATATGTAGAGGGTCACTATAAAGGACCTAGACCTAAGAGCGCACTGCTCACACATGATGAACATGCACCAGGGTACAAACGATTGGGTAAGCTGGTCACAAGGGGGGGATGAAGGGTGGGTCTAGGGGCTCTGGGTGCCTGTAGAGACCGAGCAGAAGTGACTGCCCACCAGAACCAGCTCTATAGTTGCTATACTGCAAGAGCTGAAGGACCTGCGGTGACATCACCGTTATGTGATCAATGTAGGAGGGGCCGGAGCTCATCAGAGAAGAGAAGTGGTAGAAAAGGACCTGCAGTTGTCACCACCATGTGATCGATGCAGAAGTGGCCAGGTCTCAGTAATCGAGAGAAATGGTGAGCCTGAGCCTTAAATCCCCTCCCTGAAGTATCATCCCATAATAATGGCCTGGACATGCTGGGAATTGTATTCCTCTACTATTAACCCCCCTCCAGGAAATATCCTCTGTAATTCCATAAAAACATCCTGGGCATGCTGGGAGTTATAGTCCTCTCCCCTTAACATCTTCTCCCTGAAATAGCTTCTAATATCCCTTAATAACTGCCTGGACATGCTCAAAGTTGTAGTTCTCTCCTTCTAACCCACCTCCCTGAAATATTCTCTGATATCCCAAAAATTTGGAATGGATATGCTGGGAGTTGTAGTTCTTTTTCTCCTCTTATATCTCATCCTGTAATGTCCTCAAAAATCTCGTAATAACAGTCTGGACATACTGGGAGTTCTAGTTTTCTCCTCATACCTCCTCCCTGAAATGTTCTCTGATATTCATTAATAACGACCTGCACATCCTGAGAGTTGTAGTCCTCTCCTCTTGTACCGCCTCCTTGTAATGTCCTCTGATACTACATAATATTAGCCTGGACATGCTGGTAGTTGTAGTCCTCTCCTCTTATGCACCCTCCTTGAAATGTTCTCTATTATCCCATTATAATTAGATGGATATGCTGGAAGTTGTAGTCCTCTCCTCCTAACCCCCCCTCCCTGAAATAGCCTCTGATATCCTGTAAAAATGACCTGGACATGCTGAGATTTGTATTCCTCTCCTCTTGTGCCCTTTCCTTGAAGTGCCCTCTGATATAAAAAAATATAGTTCTCTCCTCTTATATCCCCTCCTGTAATGTCTTCTAATGCTGTTATATAGATTATGGTTTCCATTCCGAGTATTGTATTATCATCACCCACTGTCCTGGGTGAAATTTTCTTCTTTTGGGGTCACACTCCACACACTCCAGCAATGTGAATGAACACAGCAGCAGCCACACTGCCCGCAAAGGCAGAAGAAGAGAGCTGAAGAGGCCCCCCCAAGTCTGACTCAGGCCTGTGGCAAGTCTCCCTGAGGGAGGACTAATGTGCTTGTGTGCTCAGAGGTCTGCAGTATATAATCTCATGTGTAGCTGCAGCTACAGATTAGATCATACAGATGATGTGCAGATTAGAAGAAATGTTTTCTAATGACATGACATATAATCAGAAGCACCATGGCTGATTATTTATTGTCTGGACTTATTGCAGAATATCATGGGTAACAGTGCACTGCTTGTTAAAGGCATTCTCTAAGATTTTGGTATTGAGCTATTCTAAGGATAGGTCATCGATATCATATTAGCAGGGGTATGAAGAGGCTGGAGCACTGCAACCTCTTCCTAGGCCAGTGATGTCACATTCATTGGTCCCGTGGCCTACTGCAGCTCAGTCCCATTCTTGGTAAGCAGTGAGGAGGCTGCAGCGCTCACTGTAGTACTGCGGCCTCCTCAGACAGCTGATCGGCAGAGAAGCCGGGTGTCATACCCCCACCAGAGGATAGATCATTAACATCAGAATCTCAGACGACCCTATTAGCTTGCATTCACATGACTGTATCCATTTTGCAGTCCGCAAATCACGGATCTAAAAAATATGTATGAAGTCTGTGTATATCCCGCACTTCTCATGTTGCCCAATTGAAAAAGTTCCTATTCTTGTCCGCAAAGCGCATAAGAACAGGACATTTTCTATAATTTATGGCTCGGCTACACAGATGCAGACAGCATATAGATGACATCTGGGTGTTGTCCGCATTTTTTTGTAGTAAAATGGGTCCGTGTTCAATCCACAAAAAATGCGTTTCGGATATTGACTAATAATATAATCATGAGTATGCATTCTCCATATGTATTTTAACCCGTTCAGTACCAGTGCCGTACATGTACAGCGCTGGCTACTGTGGCTTAAATACCAGCCCCGTAGTACTACGGCAGCGGACTGATCCTGCACCCACCTCATCAGCATCAGGGGTCCAGCAGTGACAGCTAGCTGGACACTTGCTGTATGCGCTGGCATTGGTGAAAACAACTATGTCAGCGCATTAACCCTAGATGTGTAAACTGCAGAATCACAGTAATATATATTGAGGTTTATTTTGCTGTTAACCTTTGCTGTGTTTCAAGGAAAAAATGATTAACATAAAAAATCTAACAGGAAAGTGAAATTTTGAAATTTCACCTCCATTTTCCTTTAATTCTTGTGGAACACCTTAAGGGTTAACAAAGTTTGTAACATCAATTTTAAATAAATTCGAGAAGTGTAGTTTCTAAAATGGTGTCATTTATTTGTGGTTTCCATTACATAAGACCCTCAAAATCACTTTATAACTGAATTGGTGCTTAAATCCAAAATGGTTTTGGAAATTTTGGTGAAAATTAAAAAAAATTGCATCTAAAATTAAAAGCCTTCTAACATCCCAAAAAAATAAAATGACATTTACAAAAGTATGCCAACACAAAGCAGACATATTGGGAATGTTGATTGATAACTATTTTATGAGGTATTACTATATGTCTTAAAAGTAGAGAAATAATATTTAGAAAATTGTGAATTTTTCCTAATTTTTGGTAAATTTTTGATTATTTTATAAATAAAGGTGAAATATATTGACTCAAATTTATCACTTTCAGGGAGTACAATATGTCACGAGAAAACAATCTCTGAATAGCTTGGATAAGTAAAAGCATTCCAAAGTTATTACCACAGTGACACATGTCAGATTTGCAAAAATCGGGTTGGGATATAAGATGAAAAGTGGCTCGGTAGTGAAAGGGTAAAGCTTCTTGGGTGTGTGTGACATTCACTTTATTACTCACTGATAGTCAGTTGGGTTAGAGACTTCCATAAATGACTGACGTTACTTCATTAGACTAATTTCACACAAGTGAGTTCTCCGTCCAGATGCCATGTGTGTAGTGAACAGTGTGACTCTGTAGTGAGCCTGTGCACATAAGCGTAGTTTTTCACACATCATTGTTGCGTTCAGGAAAATCGCTTGATGTTCTATATTGTGCGCTTTTCACACAGCTCCGGCCCCATAAAAGTGATTCGGGCTTGTGTGAAAAATGGAAGGCATACAGATGCAATGTGCTTTTTCATCATGTGCCTTAAAAATGCCTGCAATTCGGATACAATATCACCCATAATGCTGTGCAGAAAGCCAATCTGCAGGTGTGATGTCATAGCCCTATAAAGGGTGCTGCCTTTACTTATCCAAGCCATTCTGAGATTGTTTTTTGTGACTCATTGTACTTCATGGTAAATTTGAGTTGATATATTTTACCTTTTAAAAAAGAAAAAATCCCAAATTTACCAAAAATTTTAAAAGTTTTCAATTTTTAAAATGTCAATTTTGCTTTTAAAAAAGATAGTGATACTTCATAAAATAGTTATTACTTTACATTTCCCATCTGTCTACTTTATGTTGGAATCATTTGGTAAATGTTATTTTTTTTTTTTTTTTTTTTGGGATGTTAGATGGAGTACAATTTTAGATGCAATATTTACTTTTTTTAAGAAAATGTCCAAGACACTCTTTTCAGGGGCGTAGCTATTAGGGTGCAGAGGTAGCAGTCGCTACCGGACCCAGGAGCCTGAAGGGGCCCAAAAACACTTGTGCCGCATAAGAAGACACACAAAGCACTAAGGGAAGGTGGGCCCAAGCTGAACTCTTTCACCAGGGCCCATGAGCCTTTAGCTACGCCCCTGATTCAGTTATGAAGTCATTTTATGGGGCTTACATAATAGAAACCACCCATAAATTACCCCATGTGAGAAACTACACCCTTTAAAGGATAACTGTCACATTTAGACCCTAATTTCAGTTTTCAGATATGTAGTTACTAATAGGATAATATTCCTGAATCAATAACTATTAGACTCACTTACCCCTTATTTAATAAGATTCAGCCCTTAGCAACCAGTCTGCATAAACTACAACTTCACTATTCTGTTAAAATGGCTGCCCTCAGCCCTGAGGCTAATCCATAGGATGCCTGCAGTGAAGTTAGCGAAGACCAGCTCTGTACAGGGGGGTCTTGCAGTTAAATTTACAGGTCTGGCTGAAGCCTATAGTCCTCCTACAAGCTCTCCTCTTATCAGATAAGGCTTTCATTTATACATGAGCAGCCGACATATCTCCCTGGGCTCTACATTCTCCAGCACTGCTAAGGGAGTGTCTGCCAAGCACAGGCATGTGGAGAAGTTCACACACACAGCTCAACACTGTTATCTCCTGTCAGGAAGAACCTGGCTTTTTATACATTCCCTTACAATGTTGACTCACTATCAGTTCACAGTGCACGCAGCGTGCTCCGTCCTCATCTGGTAGACGGAAGGAGCATAGCAACCTGATTTTAATCTCAGGTAACAATAGCCAATACTGGGGACTTTTAGGTGGCTTTTAGGGGTTATTTATTAAACAATGAGAAATTAAAATAGGGCCAACAAAGTGATATTAATCACCAAAATCCAATAGTAAAAAAAAAAAAAATAGATAGGAAAATAGAGGAGAAATTTCAAAATGTCACTTTTGCAGATTTTCCATTTTAATCCATTTTTTTCTTGTAAGGTACCAAGGATTAACAGCAAAACAAAACCCAATATTTATTACCCTGACTCTGCACTTTACAGAAACACCCCATATGTGGTCGTAAACTGCTGTATGGGAACACAGCAGAGTGCAGAAGGGAAGGAGCAACCTATGGCAGATTTTGATGGGATAATTTGATGGGATAATACACCCCTAGAGTATAAACTCCAAAAAAGTGACCCTATTTTGGGAACTACAGGATAAGCTTTTTTATTGGTACTATTTTGGGTTACATATGATTTTTGATCGCTTGATATTACACTTTTTATGAAGCAAAAAAATGGCTATTTTGGCATAATTTTTTATTTTTTTTACAGCATTCACCTGAAAGGACAGACCATGTGTTATTTTTATAGAGCAGGTTTCTAGTACATGAAGATAACAAGCATGTTTTTTTTTATGTTTTGTTTTTTTGTTTCAGTGTTTTACATAATAAAGCATTTTTGGAAAAAAAAAATCATGTTTTTGTGTCTCTGTTTTCTAAAACCATATTTTTTGCAACAAGAGTTAAAATTTTTATTGGTACCATTTTTCGGTACATAACATTTTTTGATCATTCAATATACACTTTTTGGGAGTAAGGTGACCAAAAAAATGTCTATTTTGGCACAGTTTTTATTTTATGTTATTGTTTATGGCATGAACCTGAGGGGGTAGACCATGTAATATTTTTATAGAGCTGGTCGTTAAAGATGCAATGATACCCATTATGTCTATTTTTGATTTTATTCATTTTAGTTTTATACAATAAAAATCATTTTCTGAAAGCCATTTTTAGAAAAAATTCTGCCTATCGTCTTGTGTAGGAGCTTATTTTTTACGGGAAAAGTTAAGATTTTATTATTACCATTTTTTGGGTACATTTGGGTACAAGATTTTTTGATTATTCAATATTACACATTTTTGGAGCATAGTGACAAAAAATGGCTGTTTTGGCACAGTTTTTATTTAATTTTTTTAAGGTATTTATGTAAGGGGGTTGTCATATTACACATGCTTGGTTTGCCTTTTATCCTGTCTATCCCTTCTCTCTTCCCTTCCGCTGTCCTCTGTTTAGTCTCCTCCCCTCCTTTCATGCTTTCTAGCTTTACTCTTTATCTTAGCCACATGTATCCTGTTAGCTGCTCACAGCATGATTTTTTGACCTATCCATTTGTTCATCGGTGTATGATCTGCACAGTTTGGAATAAACTTCTTCACAATCTACAAGGTGTCGTTTGGATCGAGTCAATGTCTGCCAATTCAACTAAGATTATGGTTATCGCCATCTCATCACAACTGTAAGTTACAGAGATCACACTGTAATGCTTAGACTGGAGAGGCAAAACAGGGGTAGATCATGTTAGGTTGTTATAAGAGCAGCGATATCTGATATGTCTATTTTGATCATTTTTTTTTAATTCAAAATTGTGTGATGAAGAGAAAGGGACACTTTTTTCTATAAAATTTAATTTTGTTGATTTTTATAAAACACTTTAAAAAAATTAAAAATTAACTTTTTTTTATGTTTGTCCCAGTACATGAACTTTAACATTTCAGGGTCTGATTCCTGTTTTAATGTAGTACAATACATGCTATATTGTACTACTTTGGAACTGTCAGTTCCAAACTGACAGTGTGCCTGTGAGACCCTGTGAGACCTAGCCTGGGCTAGTGATGTGTGAAGGTGGATGTTCTTGAACACAGAATAATAACTAAAACACATAGGGGCAGGGGTGGACTTTCCATAGACCCTACAGGTACATAACGATCTGACGCTCTCACCATTAATCAATGTAAGAGTATTAGGTACTTATGCAGCCTCAGATGCCCTCCTGAATACATCTGTATCACCGCCCTCAGTTTGGGGATAGGGCAGTATTTTATGCTGCACTGAGTTATTTTGTTTTGCTGGAGCAGTATTTTGTGCTGTACTACGGCATAGCCTGCTTCGCCGACTTATGTTGTCCTCAACTTGTGGCTTGTGTTGGCCCTGCCTATTTGTATTGCCCTGCCTTCTGTCAATTGGGACTCGCCTACAACATGGGGCTACTTTTTGTTTTTTTAGGACCACTTCAAGTTCTTAGTCCACCCCTGCATAGGGGGACATTTATCAAACCAGATATGTCTGTTTTTTGGTGTAAAAATATTGCACGACATGCCGATTGCTGCTTTTTCTGCAACATATCAGTGACATTTAGGAGCCACTCCAATTTTGAAAGTGGTCTATGTTTAAGGCTGAAAAGTAAGATTAGGCCTGGATTATTGCACATTTATTATCTGCGAAATTTGGAAATGTCGCAAAAAAGTAGCATCCTACACAAGGCAGCCCCCTACAGAAGGCTACACAATGCAGTTGCACCAAATACATGAACACTGTGCACCATTTCATAAATTTGGTGCAACCACACAATGCAAAACCAGGCTTAAAAGTGGCCTGAAAACAATCTCAGATGATAAATGTTCCCAAAATATTTGCTATAAATCATTTCTAGATTTTTTTATATTTTAACTGTGTTTCCCCCTTTTATCAAGTGTATTGCAAATAATAAGCAGAAACATGCTCTCATACCGCAATAGAATGATTTCCATTAATTTATTTTCTAAGGAGTTTTTATGTATCTGTCATTTCTTGAAATCTTTCAGGGCTTGCTTTTTTTTTTTTTTAAAGCATGAATACAATGTTATAGAATGACAGACACAACAAACATTCTATTATTCATAGATGAACCAGCTTATGCAGTTCTACAACATCTGTTCACAAACTACAGACAGTGATGAATTATTTAAGAAATTCAGAAGGAATTCCATTTACCAAGGCTATGACCTAGGATGAGAGGCACAGACAAATACATGATATATTCTCATATAGCCAGAAAATCATGCACTATTAATAATCACAAATGATTTTGAAGCATGGACTACACCACAGTGTCATTATAGTAATGTGTATTGAAATAAAAGAAACCATTGTAGACATTACAAGCAGAATTCATATAAACAATTATGAAAAAAGGACCTAATTGTAGATGTGAAATTTTAAATCTTGTATTTTATACCTATGCAATAATATATTTGCAATAATCTGCCGTAATGATTTGATTCTCTTTCTAAACGATCGCCTTCAGAAGTACTAACAGTCCCTTAAGTGCACTTAAGATATAACTTTTTCATAATTTACCATCATGCCACTGTTGCTGTCTGCCTGTCTATAATCATGTTCCGTACCATATAGCTGCTGCTACTGCTGCCGACACCACTGCAGCTTCTAATCTCTGCTGATAATTCCCTACTGCCTCTTCCATTACTGTCAACCATGTGTTCAACCATATCTATATTAGTGATGAGCGACAGAGGCAATATTCGAATTTGCGATATTTGGCGAATATTTGGGCGAATATTCACCATATATTTGTGAATTCACAAATTCCTGTTCTTCAGGCATCATTTTCTTGATTGCGAAAATACACATTAAAAATTTTTCATAAAAATTCACATAGACTGGTATTTAAAGAAATGAATATTTGCGATTACGAATATATTTTGAGATATTCTAAATATTCATGAATTCTCGAGGTGCTGATATTCACGATTAAAATTCGCAAGTCGAATATTCGTGATCAACACTGTCACTCTGAAGTTTTTTGCTATTGCTGTCACTGCGTTCAAGAGCTTAAAATGAGTGGAAGGATTGGCAAGAAAGAGCAAAAATTTGTATCAAAAGGAGATATCTTTTTATAACAACTTCTAGTCCTAGGAGACAAGAGTGCTATATACCACTTTTCATGGCAATTAGAGCAACTTCGATTCGTGATGAATTGATTTGGGTCTGAATTTTGCTGAATCGAACACAAAGTGAATTTATAGTGAATCTATAATTTTTTTGTACATACTGTTTAATTAGCCTTAACTTTTCTTTTTTAGGCTATTAATGTAAGGCTTTTTAGGCTATAAAGAACTTCAGTCCTTACACACGTAAGGGCAGATTTAGTAATTCGGGTGATATTTAGGCAGTGTTTCTGTGCCAGAAAAGTGGAGTGACTTTGTCGGTGGAGTAGGCATTTTCACCATATTTATGACATATTTGCACCATTTTTTATAGTGGTTTGCACCATGCCTGGCAGTTTACATCTAATAAGGGGACATCATATGTTTTGTACAGATACATTTTTGCCAGGTTTATCATTGTGACTTTTTACATAAAGTCACAGAAAAGTCATGGAGTACCAACTGATGTTACATTTGTAATAAATAAAATTAGTCTTTAGACAGAGAACTCAACGTATATTTAGTGCAACAAATTTAACAAATGATATATGACATTTTGTAAATTTGTCACAAAAAATGGTTTCAAACCAATTATTTTCTCCAAAAAAAAGATTATACAGTAGCATCATTAAAGTCTGAAATCTGCCAAATCTATCACAGTAGCTCATGCAGGATGATAAATTTGGTGCATTATTCTACCCATTTTGTCTAACCTTTGTCTAACCTATATCACCTCTATTGGTTGGCTTATTTTGTGCCAGATTTTCTTTGGCCACGCCGCTATTTAATAATCCATTTTGATCTTCCAACAATGCCAAGTCTCCTTGCCGCAATGCAAAGGGCAGTCATCTTTTTATTTATTTTTTGTCAATTTGCTTCATAAACATTTGTATGACTGGATGCAACATTTTGTGTCAGAAATGCACCACATTTTGGCTTATTTTACGCCCAGTTACTAAAAGTGGGTCATAGTATTTTTTTTAATCACTGGGCTTTTAGCATGTATGGAAAATTGTACACAAAATGAAATATTCAGTTTTAAATTACATAAAATAACTAAAATTGAATTGCATTGGGTAGGACTTTGGATCTGATATGCAAGAGGTTTGTTCAGGTTTAATTTTTTTTTTTATACATTTTGAAACAAATATTTTTATAGCAACCTATGTTTTATAGGGTAAAAAAATTCTGACCAGTGAAGGATGTCACAGTCAAAGCTGTATTTGATCTAGAAAGTGAGGCTCCACAGTGTTTTTTGTAGCTGGTCTCCCTGAGATCAGCTATTGTTGTGTTTGAGTAGTCTCCGAGGTATTGCTCCCGGTTAGCCAGAATCCTACTCCGCACTGATGAGGGGCAACACCCCGAAACAGCTGTCTGTGGATGGATAACTGCTTAGGTTTTCCTATGCTCCTATCCATAATTGCTCATATGGCATAGATAGGTTAGCGTTAGGTCCCATGCCACTTTGAGAGGCCTTGATGGGGTGCGCTGGCCCTGGTATGTTCTTGATATAAGAATATATTGGTGAAAGTCTCCTTTTAATATCGGTGTGAAGGTTTAGCCATTGTAGTGCACCACTTTTTCTTTCTCTATGTCAAGATCCAACTCTTTCACAAGCCTTAGGTCTTCACCTATCACATCCTTAAGTCAGTTACCCATCCACAGACAGCTGTTTCAGAGTGTTGCCCCTCATCAGTGTGGAGTAGGATTCTGGCTAACCGGGAGCAATGCCTTGGAGACTACTCAAAGAAAACGATAGCTGATGTTAGAGAGACCAACTACAAAAAACAAGGTGGAGCCTCATTTAAGAGTCTCAACACAGCAATCCAAAGTGCAAAGCTCCCTTGGAGACTATTCAAACAAAACAATAGGATAAGAGCTCATATTTCCTAAGACATACATTTTTGAATGCATTCCCCTCACTCAGCATCCCCAAGTTAAAAAATGATAGTTATATGACAGATAATTGTTCAATAGCACAGACCTTTACATGGACCTACTTAGGACAAGTTATGTTTGTGCATGTACCATCCATATACTGTATATAAATATAGAATAGCTATAGAAAGTAATTGAAAACCATTTTTTCCCTAATTAGTACATTCCTTTTCTTTTCCTGAATGGAGCCTTCACTGGCTGCCTGTCCTGTTTTAACTCCAAATATTCATACAAGCTGTGCTGTGGGCTAAGAATGTACTGTACTCCCTGCATCATGCTATTAGAATAATAATAATTATTTTCGAGAAGAACAGTGAAACAAATAAAAATGAACTAATGTTCAGATAAAGAGTGGAAAAGAACGTGTATCTATACCGATCGATTCATTAGTAGTAGGGATGAGCAAATCAATTCTACAGGTTTGAAATATGTTTGGAATTTTCAAAAACATTCAGAATCTAATCCTTTATGATGTGTGTGTGAGTGAGAGAGGGAGAGCAAGTGAGGGAGAAAGGAAGAGACACTAGTATACTACTGTGGGTTTCTGAGCAATATATATGTGTTCTCTGGAGGGGGTACTCTTTTTAATTACAGAGAGCACATAGTATGCAGAGTATGAGTGCAGAGTATTATAGGCCAAGGTATGCCCCTCCGGGATTCTTGGAAAGACATTCAAATTAGCTTTCCTAAGTCTATCTGATACCAGCAGATGTAAAATATACTAATGTTCACATATTTTTCCCAGAAACCCAGAAGAGCATTGACTGACTTACAATACTCCTCATAAATACTCCTTGCCACTCACCATAAGGAAAAATAGTACCCCAACCAAGGCCTCTCAGGCAGTCAAGATATTTATATTTATATATATATTTTTTTGCTCACCTTTGTTAAAGGATAGTTACCCACAGAGCGCTGGGTTTCTGGTATGATACAATAAATTTTCCTTTGCATTTAGAAAGGAAACTAACTTCCATGTCTCTTTTGAAAAAGCAGTGATGCATTGATTGAACAGCTTAAGGCTTCCACCAGAAAAAAAATCTTATTATGAAAATGCACTGATTGAACAGTTTGAGACTAACACCAAAACTTATTTACCTCCGATTTGCTGATAAGCAGTAATGTTTACTTTTTGGTCAAAAAATAAATAAATTAAAAAAATGGTACAGTGTTTTTATTATGATTACATATCACATTACATCCTACATATCATATCATTGTACTAGTGATACATATAATTAGTGACTAGTTCTATTTATCATTTGATGAGTGATAAGACCACTATATTTATTCAAAAGCCAAATACCATTAACCCTTTCAGGACCAGGCCGTTTTTAGCAATTTATGTGGTAATAACTTTAAAATGCTTTTACTTATCCAGGCAATTCTGTGATTGTTTTCTCATCACATATTGTACTTCATGAAAATGATAAAAGTGAGTCAAAAAATTTCATTTTTATTTATAAAAAAATACCAAATTTACCAAAAATTTTAAAAAATTAGCAAATTTGCAAATTTCTATTTCTATACCTTTATAATAGATAGTAATAACTCGAAAAATAGTTATTACTTTATATTCCCCATATGTTTACTTCATGTTTGCATCATTTTGTGAATGCCATTTTATTTTTTGGGGACGGTAGAAAGCTTAGAGGTTTAGAAGCAAATCTTGAAATTTTTCAGAAAATTTCCAAAACCCACTTTTTAAGGACCAGTTCAGGTCTGAAGTCACTTTGTAAGGCTTACATAATAGAAACCACCCCAAAATGACACCATTTTAGAAACTATACCCCTGAATGTATTCAAAACTGATTTTACAAACTTTGTTAACCTTTAGGTGTTCTACAAGAATTAATGGAAAATGGAGATAAGATTTTCCATTTTAATCCATTTTTTTCCAGTAACAAAGCAAGAGTTAAAAGCAAAAAAAACCTCTTTATTGCCCTGATTCTGTAGTTTACAAAAACACCCCATATGCGGTTGTAAACTGCTGTACGGGCACACCGCAGGGTGCAGAAGGAAAGGAATGCCATATGGTTTTTGGAAGGCAGATTTCACTGGGATAATTTTAAGCTGCCATGTCACATTTGAAGACCCCATGATGCACCCCTAGAGTAGAAACTCCTAAAAAAATTACCCCATTTTGGAAACTACGGGATAAGGTGGCACTTTTGTTGGTACTATTTTAGGGTAGATATGATTTTTGTTTGCTCTATATTACAATTTTTGTGAGGCAAGATAACAAAAATAGCTGTTTTGGCACCGTTTTTATTTTTTGTTATTTACAATGTTCATCTGACAGGTTAGATCATGGGGTATTTTTATAGAGCAGGTTGTTATGGACGCAACAATACCAAATAGGTATACTTTTTTTGGTTGTTTGTTTCAGTTTTACATAATAAAGCATTTTTGAAAAAAATGATGTTTTAGTTTCTGCATACTCTGAGAGCCATATTTTTTTTTTTTTTGGGCGATTGTCTTAGTTAGGGACCCATTTTTTGCGGTATGAGATGACGGTTTGAGTGGTACTATTTTAGGGTGCATATGACTTTTTGATCGCTTGGTATCACTTTTTGTGATGTAAGGTAAGAAAAAAATGCCTTTTTTGACACACTTTTTACTTTTTTTTTTTTTTTTACGGTGTTCACATGAGGGGTTAGGTCATGTGATATTTTTATAAAGCAGGTTCTTACATAGTAACATAGTAACATAGTACATAAGGCCGAAAAAAGACACCTGTCCATTCAGTTCGGCCTGTCACCCTACTAGTTGATCCAGAGGAAGGCAAAAAAAAAAACTGTGAGGTAGAAGCCAATTCTCCCCATTTAAGGGGAATAAAAAATTCCTTCCCGACTCCAATCAGGCAATCAGAATAACTCCCTGGATCAACGACCCATCTCTAGTAGCTATAACCTGTAATATTATTACACTCCAGAAATACATCCAGTCCCCTCTTAAATTCCTTTATTGTACTCGCCATCACCACCTCCTTAGTTCCATAATCTCACGGCTCTTACCGTAAATAATCCTCTTCTATATTTGTGCGCAATCCTTCTTTCCTCCAGACGCAGAGGATGTCCCCTCATCACAGTCACAGTCCTTGGGATAAATAGATTGGGATAGATCTCTGTACTGACCCCTGATATACTGTATTTATACATAGTAATTAGATCTCCCCTCAGTCGTCTTTTTTCTAAAGTGAATAACCCTTATTTTGATAATATTTCAGGGTACTGTAGTTGCCCCATTCCAGTAATTACTTTAGTTGCCCTCCTCTGAACCCTCTCCAGCTCTGCTATGTGTGCCTTGTTCAGAGTAGACCATAACTGTACACAGTACTAAATGTGTGGTCTGACTAGCGATTTGCAAAGTTTTAGGACTATGTTCTCATCACGGGCATCTATGCCCCTTTTGATGCAACACATTATCACATTGGCCTTGGCAGCAGCTGCCTGTCACTAGTTTCTACAGCTTAGTTTTGCTGTTCACTAAAATTCCTAGGTCCTTTTCCATGTCAGTGTTACCCAGTGTTTTACCATTTAGTATATACGGGTGACATTATTCCTTGCCATGTACATAACTTTACATTTGTTAGTGTTAAACCTCATCTGCCACTTATCTGCCCAATCTATCTAGATCCCTCTGTAGCAATATATTGTCCTCTTCAGTGTTAATTACTTTGCAATCTGCAAAAATTGATATTTTACTATGCAACCCTTCTACAAGAACATTAATAAATATATTGAAAAGAATAGGGCCCAATATTGACCCCTGAGGTACCCCACTAGTGACAGTAACCCAATCTGAGTGTGTACTGTTAATAAGCACCCTTTGTTTTCTATCTCTCAGCCAGTTACTTATCCACTTACAGACATTTTCTCCCAGTCCAGTCAAGTCAAGTCAAGTCTAGAACTTACCTCCTCATAGAAACTGATTAAATTTGTTTGGCATGACCGATCCTTCATGAAGCCATGCTGATATGGCATTATTTGCTTATTTCCGTTGAGATCCTCTAAGATAGCATCTCTCAAAACCTTCAAACAGTTTACTCACAACAGATGTTAAACTTACCGGCCTATAGTTTCCAGGCTCTGTTTTTGGACCCTTTTTGAATATAATGGCACCACATTTGCTATGTGACAATCCTGTGGAACATTCCCTGTCAGTATAGAGTCTGCAAATATCAGAAACAAGGGTCTGGCTATGACATTACTTCCCTTAGGATATGGTGGTGTATGCCATCCGATTCTGGCGATTTGTCTATTTTAATCTTTTTAAGTCGCTGTTGTACTTTTTCTTGGGTCAGACAGGACACTTTTAATGGGGGATTTATTTTTTCATTCAGCATTTATTTTCCTCAGTGAATACATTGGAGAAAAAAAATATTTAACAGCTTTGCTTTCTTCTCGTCGCTCTCTGCAACTCCCCCCTCATTACTCTTTAAAGGGCCGACACCTTCAGATTTATAATATATACTGGAGAGCGAATCTGGATTGCACATCCTCAACACTATGCTTTTGATGTAATGACTGTCTCAGCTTGATTACGTGGCGTATCCGCCAAATATGTAATACATAGTATGCTGTTCACAAGAGGCATTAGTATACAGTTTGATCAAAGAGCATAGGCCCACTTTCCACGACAAGGAAGCCTCTGCAAGTGGGAAACTACTCTAACCTATAAATGGCGCAGCCGTGCGCGGCGACCACCGGCGCCCCAGCACCGCACCTGCAGCAGACAGCTGGACCCAGGAGCCACACAGCAACCCCACTGTGCAGCAAAGCCTCCTTGGCTCTGGGACCCACCGCCCCGCCAGCACAGCACTGAGGCAGCAATGGCAGACACGCCGTACTGCACCATGTGAACGAGTGCAAAGAGCTCACCCAGTCACGACCCTCAGGAAATGCATCTGAGAGATAGTAAGAGTTTATAAACCCCTTGTAGCTAAGGCTAATTAAAAACACCTAGTCCAAATGGGGAGGAGTGCTGATACCAGAGGGGGGAAAAAGAAAACAAATAATTACAATATATACTGGAGAGTGAATCTGGATCGCACATCCTCAACACTATGCTTTTGATGTAATGACTGTCTCAGCATGATTACGTGGCGTATCCGCCGAATATGTAATACATAGTATGCTGTGCATAAGAGGCATTAGTATACAGTTTGATCAAAGAGCATAGGCCCACTTTCCACGACAAGGAAGCCTCTGCAAGTGGGGAACTACTCTAACCTATAAATGGCGCAGCCGTGCGCGGCGACCACCGGCGCCCCAGCACCGCACCAGCAGCAGACAGCGGGACCCAGGAGCCACACAGCAACCCCACTGTGCAGCAAAGCCTCCTTGGTTCTGGGACCCACCGCCCCGCCAGCACAGCACTGAGGCAGCAATGGCAGACACGCAGTACTGCACCATGTGAACGAGTGCAAAGAGCTCACCCAGTCACGACCCTCAGGAAATGCATCTGAGAGATAGTAAGAGTTTATAAACCCCTTGTAGCTAAGGCTAATTAAAAACACCTAGTCCAAATGGGGAGGAGTGCTGATACCAGAGGGGGGGAAAAGAAAACAAATAATTACAATATATACTGGAGAGTGAATCTGGATCGCACATCCTCAACACTATGCTTTTGATGTAATGACTGAATTTGAGTGCTGATCCTTTCTTCATTGATTTTGTGAGCCTGCCGTCTCTGGATTTCTGCACCGTTCACACAGTGAGGTGGAGTGCTGACCGTTTCTGTCTGCTTTGGTATCCTGGCTTTCTGGTACGTGCACCTACCGCTGCATTTTGTCTCCTCATCTATGGGCAAAATAAAAGGAATATAGCTGCAAAGAACTGAATTTGAGTGCTGATCCTTTCTTCATTGATTTTGTGAGCCTGCCGTCTCTGGATTCCTGCACCGTTCACACAGTGAGGTGGAGTGCTGACCGTTTCTGTCTGCTTTTGTCTCAGTATAGAGTCTGCAAATATCAGAAACAAGGGTCTGGCTATGACATTACTTCACTTAGGATATGGTGGTGTATGCCATCTGATTCTGGCGATTTGTCTATTTTAATCTTTTTAAGTCGCTGTTGTACTTTTTCTTGGGTCAGACAGGACACTTTTAATGGGGGATTTATTTTTACATTCAGCATTTCATCTGACAGTTTATTTTCCTCAGTGAATACATTGGAGAAAAAAATATTTAACAGCTTTGCCTTCTTCTCGTCGCTCTCTGCAACTCCCCCCTCATTACTCTTTAAAGGGCCGACACCTTCAGATTTATACTGTTTAACATTTATATAATTGAAGAACATTTAAGGGTTAGTTTTACTCTCTTCGGCAATTAATCTCTCGGTCTCTAGTTTGGCCACTTTTATTTGTTTTTTACATGTTCTATTTTTTTCCTTATAGTTTTTCAGTGCTTCCTCACTACCCTCCTGTTTTAGTGATTTATATGCTTACTTTTTGTCATTTATTGCCTTCTTTACAGTTCTGTTTATCCACATTGGTTTATTTTTGTTCCTTAACCTTTTATTACCATACGGTATGTACCTCTCACAATGAGATTTTAGGATGATTTTAAAGATATCCCATTTTGTGGCTGTATTTTTATTTTTAAGGACTTTGTCCCAGTTAGTTAAGACTATGGCCTCACTTATTTTGCTAAATTTAGCTTTTTTGAAGTTTGGTATTTTTGTTCCTCCCTGTAGAAATGCTCTTTTTAATGATAATTGGAGGGTCATTACTTTTTGGTCACTATTTCCTAGGTGTCCCCAAACCTGCACATCTTTTGTTCTGTCAGTTCTATTGGTTAATATTAAGTCCAGTATGGCCATCCCTTTAGTCGTATCCTGATTGGTCTTTGGTTATTGCCAAAAACCGGTTTCCTTTATGTGATGTACAGCTTTCAGTTTCCCAGTCTATATCTGGGTAGTTAAAGTCCCCCATAATAACCACCTCATTATGATTTGTGTCCTCGTCTATCTCATTTAATAGTAGATTTTCTATACTCTGGTATATTAGGTGGTTTATAGTAAACTCCTATTAGTAATTTATTATTGTTTTTGGCTCCATTTATCTCTACCCACAGCGACTCCACATGTTCATCTCCCTCATTTATATCTTCTCAGACTGTGGGCTTTACACAGGACTTTACATAAAGGCAGACCCCTCCCCCTCTCCGGTTTTGATGATCCTTTCTAAACAGACTGTAACCTTGTACATTAACTGCCCAGTCATAGCTATCATCCAGCCATATCTCAGTTATTCCCACTATGTCATAGTCCTCCTCACACATCACTAATTCCAGTTACCCAGTTTTGTTAGTCAGGCTTCTGGCATTAGTATATATATAATTAAGAGTTTTTTTTTAATATTTTCAACCTTTCCTTCTGAACTGTTCTAGTCCCTCCTTCGATTCCTCCCCCAGTCCCACTAACTTGCCCCCGGTCTCTATCTTCCCCTCCTATAACGTAATTACCCTCCCCCAGTCCCTAGTTTAAACACTCCTCCAACCTTCTAGCCATCTTTCTCCGCAACACAACTGCCCCTTCCCCATTGATGTGCAACCCATCCCTACAATTGAGCCTGTAGCCTTCAGAGAAGTTGGCCCAGTTCTCCAGAAACCCAAACCCCTCCTTCCAATACCAGTTTTTGAGCCACATGTTAACCTTCCTAATCTCCTGCTGCCTTTCTTGTGTGGCTCTTGATACAGGCAGTATCTCGGAAAATACTGCCTTTGAGGTCCTTGCCCTAAGCTTTTGACCTAAATCCCTGAAATCATTTTTAAGGACGCTCCACTTACAGTACCACTAATTTTGTCATTGGTTCCGATATGGACCATGACCGCTGGATCTTCCCCAGCCCCTCCCAGTAATCTGTCAACCCGATCCACGATGTGTCGAACTCTAGCGCCGGGAAAACAGCACACTGTTCGGTGATCACGGTCTTTGTGACAGATTATATTAGGGGAACAGATCTGTCACAAAGATCGTGATCGCCGAACAGTGTACTGTCTTCCTGGCGCTAGAGTTCGACACATCGCAGATCGGGTTGACAGATTACTGGGAGGGGATGGAGAAGATCCAGCAGTCATGGTCCATTTTGGAACCAATGACAAAGTTAGAGGAAGGTGGAGCGTCCTTAAGAATGATTTCAGGGATTTAGGTCACAAGCTTAGGGCAAGGACCTCAAAGGTAGTATTTTCCAAAATACTGCCTGTACCACGGGCCACACAAGAGAGGCAGCGGGAGATTAGAGAGGTTAACAAGTGGCTCAATAACTGGTGTAGGAAGCAGGGTTTTGGGTTCATGGAGAACTGGGTCGACTTTGCTATCGGCTACAGGCTCTATCGTAGGGACGGGCTGCACCTCAATGGGGAAGGGGCAGCCGTGTTGGGGAGAAAGATGGCTAGAAGGTTGGAGGAGTGTTTAAACTAGGGACTGGGGGAGGGAAATTACATTACAGGAGGGGAAGATAGTGCAGATAGAGACCAGGGGCAAGGTAGTGGGACTGGGGGAGAAATGGAAGGAGAAACTAGAAAAGTTCAGAAGGAAAGGTGTAGGGCAAAAATATGCATAAACCTCTCAAATGTATGTATACTAATGCCAGAAGCCTGACTAATAAAACTGGGGAACTGGAATTAGTGATGTGTGAGGAGGACTATGACATAGTGGGAATAACTGAGACATGGCTGGATGATAGCTATGACTGGGCTGTTAATGTACAAGGTTACAATCTGTTTAGAAAGGATCGTCAAAACCGGAGAGGGGGAGGGGTCTGCCTTTACATAAAGTCCTGTCTAAAGCCCACACTCCGGGAAGACATCTGTGAGGGACACGAAAATGTGGAGTCATTGTGGGTGGAGATAAATGGAGCCAAAAACAATAATAAATTACTAATAGGAGTTTACTATAAACCACCTAATATACCAGAGTCCGCAGAAAATCTATTACTAAACGAGATAAACAAGGCGGCAAACCATAATCAGGTGGTTATTATGGGGACTTCAACTACCCAGATATAGACTGGGAAACTGAGAGCTGTACATCCCATAAAGGAAACAGGTTCTTGGCAATAGCCAAAGACAATTACCTTTCCCAAATGGTTCAGGACCCAACTAGAGGAACGGCCATACTGGACTTAGTATTAACCAATAGACCTGATAGAACAACAGACGTGCAGGTCGGGGGACACCTGGGAAATAGTGACCATAAAGTAATAACCTTCCAATTATCCTTCAAACGAGAGTTTCTAAAGGGAGGAACAAGAATACCGGACTTCAAAAAGCAAAATTTAGCCAACTAAGAGAGGCCATAGGCCCAATTAACTGGGACATAGTCCTCAAAAATAAAAATACAACCACAAAATGGGAGATTTTTAAAAGCATTGTAACATCTAATTGCGATCGATGCATACCTTATAGAAATAAAAGGCTAAGAAATAAGAAGAAACCAATGTGGATAAATAGAACCGTAAAAAAAAGCAATAAATGACAAAAAGAAAGCATATAAATCACTAAAACAGGAGGGGAGCCAGGAAGCTCTGATAAACTATAAGGAAAAAAATAGAATATGTAAAAAACTAATAAAAACTGCCAAACTAGAAACCGAGAGATTAATTGCCAAAGAGAGCAAAACTAACCCTAAAATGTTTTTCAATTATATAAATGGTAAAAAATATAAACCTGAAGGAGTCGGCCCTCTACATAGCAATGAGGGGGGAGTTGCAGAAAGTGACGAGGATAAAGCCAAGCTATTAAATATTTTCTTCACCATTGTTTTCACTGAGGAAAATAAACTGTCAGATGAAATGCGAAATGTAAAAGTAAATTCCCCTTTAAAAGTGCCCTGTCTGACCCAGGAAGAAGTACAGCAGCGACTTAAAAAGGTTAAAATAGACAAATCGCCAGGACCGGATGGCATACACCCCCGTATCCTAAGGGAATTAAGTGATGTCCTAGCCAGACCCTTATTTTTGATATTGACGGACTCCATACTGACAGGGAATGTTCCACCAGACTGGCGTATAGCAAATGTGGTGCCAATATTCAAAAAGGGTCCAAAAACAAAGCCTGGAAATTATAGGCCGGTAAGTTTAACATCTGTTGTGGGTAAACTGTTTGAAGGTTTTGTAAGAGATGCTATCTTGGAGTATCTCAATGAAAATAAGCAAATTACACCATATCAGCATGGCTTCATGAGGGATCGGTCATGTCAAACTAATTTAATCAGTTTCTATGAGGAGGTAAGTTCTAGACTTGACAGCGGCGAATCAATGGATGTTGTATATCTGGACTTCTCCAAAGCATTTGACACTGTACCACATAAAAGGTTAGTATATAAAATGAGAACACTTGGACTAGGAGAAAATATCTGTATGTGGGTAAGTAACTGGCTCAGTAATAGAAAACAGAGGGTGGTTATTAACTGTACACACTCAGATTGGGTCACGGTCACTAGTGGGGTACCTCAGGGGTCAGTATTGGGCCCTATTCTCTTCAATATATTTATTAATGATCTTGTAGAAGGCTTGCACAGTAATATATCAATTTTTGCAGATGACACTAAACTGTGTAAAGTAATTAACACTAAAGAGGACAGTTTTCTGCTACAGAGGGATCTGGATAGATTGGGGCTTGGGCAGAGAAATGGCAGATGAGGTTTAACACTGACAAATGTAAAGTTATGCACATGGGAAGGAATAATGCAAGTCACCCGTACATACTAATTGGTAAAACACTCAGTAACACTGACATGGAAAAGGATCTAGGAATTTTAATAAATAACAAACTAAGCTGTAAAAACCAGTGTCAGGCAGCTGCTGCTAAGGCCAATAAGATAATGGGTTGCATCAAAGGGGCATAGATGCCCGTGATGAAAATATAGTCTTACCACTTTATAAATCACTAGTCAGACCACACATGGAGTACTGTGTACAGTTCTGGGCTCCTGTGAACAAGGCAGACATAGCAGAGCTAGAGAGGGTTCAGAGGAGGGCAACTAAAGTAATAACTGGAATGGGGCAACTACAGTACCCTGAAAGGTTATCAAAATTAGGTTATTCACTCTAGAAAAAGACGACTGAGGGGAGATCTAATAACTATGTATAAATATATCAGGGGTCAGTACAGAGATCTCTCCCATCATCTATTTATTCCCAGGACTGTGACTGTGACGAGGGGACATCCTCTGCGTCTGGAGGAAAGAAGGTTTGTACACAAACATAGAAAAGGGTTCTTCACGGTAAGAGCAGTGAGACTATGGAACTCTCTGCCTGAGGAGGTGGTGATGGTGAGTACAATAAAGGAATTCAAGAGGGGCCTGGATGTATTTCTGGAGCGTAATAATATTTCAGGCTATAGCTACTAAAGATGGGTCGTTGATCCAGGGAGTTATTCTGACTGCCTGATTGGAGTCGGGAAGGAATTTTTTCCCCTTAAGTGTGGAAAATTGGCTCTACCTCACAGGGGTTTTTTGCCTTCCTCTGGATCAACTTGCAGGAAACAGGTCGAACTGGATGGACAAAAGTCTTTTTTCGGCCTTATATACTATGTTACTATGTTACTATGTAGATTATCCTATCTGTTCCCCTAATAATTGAGTCTCCCACTACCAGCACCTGTCTGCATTGCCCTGCTCTCCTGGTCCCCTCTTACTGGAGACGACATTCCCCTGACTGGCAGAGGAAGTGTCTGGCTGCAGCAGTGCCGTCCCTGAACTGACATACCCCTCATCTGCCAAGCTGACGCGGTGATACCTAATATGTATACTTTTTTTTATTTATGTAAGTTTTACATAATGATATTTTTTAAACAAAAAAAAAATAATGTTTTAGTGTCTCCATAGTCTGAGAGCCATAGTTTTTTTTTTTTTTTTGGGCGATTGTCCTAGGTAGGATCTCATTGTTTGAAGGATGAGATGACTGTTTGATTGGTACTATTTTAGGGGGCATATGACTTTTTGATCACTTGGTATTACACTTTTTGTGATGTAAGGTAACAAAAAATGGCTTTTTTGACACACTTTTTATTATTATTTTTTTTATGGTGTTCATTTGAGGGGTAAGTTCATGTGATATTTTTATACTGCAGGTTCTTACAGATGCAGCGATATCTAATATGTATAAATTTTTTATTTATTTAAGTTCTACACAATAACAGCTTTTTCTAACAAAAAAAATCATGTTTTAGTGTCTCCACATTCTGAGAACCATATTTTTTTTTATTTTTTGGGTGATTGTCTTAGGTAGGGGCTAATTTTTTGCGGTTGCGGAATATGAGGTGACGGTTAGATTGGTCCTATTTTAGGGAGAATATGCCTTTTTGATTGCTTGGTATTGCAGTTTTAGTGATGTAAGGTGAATTTTTTTAGAACATTTTTTATTTGATTTTTATGATGGTTTTCACCTGAGGGATTAGGTCATGTGCTATTTTTATAGAGAAGGTTGTTACGGACGTGACAATAAATAATATGGATCCTTTTTTATTTACTTAAATTTTTACACAACAATATTGTTTTTGAAACAATAAAAAAAATCATGTTTTAGTGTTTCCATAGTCTGAGAGCCATAGTTTTTGTAATTATTTGGGCAATTGTCTTAGGTAGGGTATTATCGCTTGCTATTCCACTTTTTGTGATGTTAGGTGACAAAAAATTGCTTTTTGACAACTTTTTATTTTATTTTTTTGACGGTGTTCACCTGAGGGATTATTTCATGTGCTATTTTTACAGAACAAGTTGTTATGGACGTGGCAATGCCTGATATGTCTACTTTCTTTTATTCAAGTTTTACACAACAATATCATTTTTGAAACAAAAAATAAATCATGTTTTAGTGTCTCCATGGTCTGAGAGCCATAGTTTTTTTATTTTTTGGGCGATTGTCTTACATAGGGGCTCATTTTTTGTGGTATGAGGTGACGGTTAGATTGTTATGATTTTGGGGGGTATATGCCTTTTTGATCACTTGGTGTTGCACTTCTAGTGATGTAAGGTGACAAAAAAATGTTTTTATAGAGCCGGTCGATACGTATGTGGCGATACCTAATGTGTCTACTATTCTTTTTTTTCCTATTATTACAAAAAAAAATGTTTTTATTTTGGGAAAAGGACATTTTTTTTTTTTTACTTGAAACTTTTAAGTTTTTTTTTGTAAAACTTTATTTTTATTTTTTTAACACTTTATTTTTTGTCCCACTCTGGGATTTCAACTTCTGGGGGTCTGATCACCTTTACAATGCATCACAATACTTCTGTATTACAAATTGTATTACAATTACAGCCTGTATGACAATTACAGACTGCTTGATTGTGAGATTCAGGGGGCTGCCTTTCCTGCCATCGGGTCCCCGCCATAGCTCTGATCCCAGACAGCACACTAAGGATTAATGCGCTGGCATCGGTATTTTCACCGATGCCGGTGCATACAGCCGGACCCCTGCCACGGATCGGGCGGGCGCAGCTCCTGCACCCGCCCGTTCAGCGTGCCGTACTTGTACGGCGCTGGGCGTTAAGTCACATCCCGCTGCGCCGTACATGTATGGCTCTGGGCGTTAAGGGGTTAAGCTGGTCATACACATGGGCCTAGAGCTGACAGCTATTCATATACACATTATATAGTGAGCCGATCCTACCAAAATCAGTGGGTTTGGGTGACTTTTATCTAATATGTATTGCCAGCATTAGCATTAAACTATAGCTCTCCAACCCAATGATTTTCTCTGTGTAGCTTCTAGATAACATTATACATCTTCAAGATGCCATAGATTATCATTAGCTGAACATATGCTACAAAAGTGTCCTTTTGACTTGGTGGCACAAGTCACTCCTTGGTTACCAACACTTATAGCATAAATTGGATATAATTGGCTATGTTGCTTTAACCAAATTAATACAATTAACCCCTTAAGGACCGGGGGTTTTGGGATTTTTGCGTTTTTGTTTTGCGCTCCCTGTCTTTCAAAAGCCATAACATTTTTATATTTCCGCTCACATAGCCATATGACGGCTTATTTTTTGCGGGACAAGTTGTACTTTTTAACGCTACCATTTATTTTTGCATGTGATGTAGTGGGAAACGGGAAAAAAATTCCAAATGGGGTGAAATTGCAAAAAAAAATGCAATTTCACCACAGTTTTACGGGTTTTTAAATTACAACGTTCAATTTGCGATAAAACTGACTGGTTAATTTTATTCTTCAGGTCAGTACGAATCCGGCAATACCTAATATGTATAGTTTTTTGCGTTTTGATAGTGAAAAAAAAATTAAAAGTGGGAATTTTTTTATTTCATTTTTTTGTCGCCATGTTTTGACCCCTATAACTTTTTTGTAATTATGCGTACGGAGCAGTGTAGGGGCTAATTTTTTGCGGGGCAATCTGAACTTTTAATTGATACCATTATGGGGTGCGTATGATGTTTTGATCACTTTTTATTCATTTTTTTTAGGAAATGAAGCGTCCAAAAATGGCGAATTAGCCATTTGGACGCTTACTTTCTGTTTTTATGTTTACCGTATGGTGAATATTTTTTGATATTATTATAGTATGGGCGTTTCGCACATTGCGACACCCATTATGTGTAATTTTTTTATTTTTTTATTTATTTTATTTTCATTTTGGGGAAAGGGGGGTGATTTGAATTTTTATATTTTTTTTATTAAATTTTTATTTTTAAACTTTTTTTTTTTTTTTTACCACTTTCTTATAGTTCCCATAGGGAACTATAAGATGCAATCATCAGATTGCTATTCTCATATATTCCAATGCAATAGCATTGGAATATATGAGAAAATCGCATATTTCCTATGGAGCCTATTACAGTCATAGGCTCCATAGGAATACTTAGTAGTAACCTAGGTTTCATTCACAGAAACCTAGGGTACTAAATGCATGCTCCGGCTCCCCCTTGTGGCCATCAGGGGAGCCGGAGCAAAAACCGAAAGTGAAACTTTCGGTTTTTGCGCGATCAGATGCCGTGGTCAGGATTGACCACAGCATCTGAGGGGTTAAATGTCCGCGATCAGCATCGCTGCCGGTCGCGGACATGAGCTGCGGGTGTCAGCTTGATGAATCAAGCGTTTACCCGCAGCTCGGGCGCCATCTTTAAAGTGCGGACGAAGGGCGTACATGTACGCCCTTCCTCCATAAGGGGTTAATAACAAATAATTTAATAAATAATGCAATTAATAATACACCTATGAATGGATAAAACTTTCCCCAGCAATAATAGTCCATCAGTTCTGATCACCAAAATCCCTATTAATATTGCAATTTGACATAGACAATTAAAAAAAGGAATATGATTTTCCGCCTTCTGCAAAGTGCACTGAAGCACTTCAATGGTTACTCTACCTGCAAGGCCCAAAAATATAAGGAACAACCTGCTCAACCATTCTTCGAACTCCCAAAGAAGTGAATATGACATGCTGGGAGTTGTAGTTTTGCAACACCTGGAGTGCCAAAGGTTGCTGACCACTGCTATATAGACAGGTGATGTCTTCAAAACCAAAGAGCCAAATACTGTAGGTAAGAAAAATAAATATAAACAATAGACAGAGTGTGACAGGATAGTGAAGGTGGAGCAAGTTTTGGGAACAGCCTAGGGTCTATGGTCTACTTAAACCCTTTTCAATCATCACTGTACATTTATGGCTCTGTTTGGGTTTTTAAAGATGGTGCCCGCTCCAGAGCAAAGTTGGTGCTATAACCAGCGAAAGTAGATGCTATACCAAAGTAGGTGCTTTCACACAGCAGAAATCCAGTAAAAAGACTCATAGCCGGCACTACCACTCACCTCAATCGATATTCTGAGACTTGTGGTTCGACAATGTCCATGAGTGCTCAGTAGTGTTGAGCGGGACGCATCTGTTTTGCAGCCCATAGACTTCGATTATGACGGAATGAATAACAGAAAGCCTCTAAAGGCATTCTGTCATAGCATTGCATTATGGTCCATGGTAAGTATTCATCTACAGTAGAAGTCTCATGTAGATATGTATATATATATATTTTTTTTTAAAGTAAATGGCTATGCAGATATTATAGCTGAGTGGTTAAGTGCCTTGCCTCTAATGCAGAAGGTCCTGAGTTCAAATCCCGGCAGAAACTTTTCTGAAATACAGGATAAATTAGATTTAAATGCAATGGGTGTCCCCAAGCACTGACTCCATTTATGGACTTAGCTATATATGGAGTCAGTGCAGGGACTCCTAAGCCAAACTAGAGTCCCGACACCCTCCCGACTTCAGAGCAGGGGGTGCCTGGTTTAATGCTCCGGTTCTTCCATTGACTTCCATTGTGTGAGCATCGCAAAGTGTTCTACCCGAGCACACACGCACTTTGGTGCTCGATCAACACTAGTGCTCAGTGCACAGTAGAAGATATTGTAATACATCCAGGTTAGGAAAAAATAGCAGGGCACTTGCCTTAGGACAAATTCACCTACTTATATTAGTTCTACAGTGGCTACATATCACGGGTATAACTTCATACACACAAACTGGACTTCGGCCATTTCACCTCAGTCTACGCTTTCTCAAGGCCTATTTGTAGGGGGTTAAAATCCACCTTATTTTGTCCCTATTTTGTTAAAATGGACTACAGTTGGACTGTGCATCATGCATACATAAACTGAATATAATTACATAGAAAACACAAAAAATTCATACAAATGTAAGCCTAATAAACCTTATGCACCTGTTTTCATAATCCAGAAAGCTTCTTACTGGAGTAACCTAGTGTGACAATCCATTCCATTGTTTGGGGAAACACCCTTTGTAAGGCCTCTTGCACACAACCGTATGCCCTCCAAGACATACGGTCTGTGAGCGGGCCATATGTCCCGGCGCGGCATTGATTGTGCGCACGGGAACGCACAGCAGCATAGATTACAATGATGCTGTGCACGTCGGGACCCCCGCACTCATATGATGCACAGATCATGTGCACGATCAATGCTGCTCTGGAATATATGGCCCGCTCACGGACCGTATATCTCGGAGGGCATACGGTATTGTGCAAGAGGCCTAAACCTGACACCAGATATCTCTCCCCCATGTCCGTCTCTCAAGTGTTGGATAAATCTAGGAGAACCTTTTCCATTTTTCACTGAATAAGGCCTCATGCACACGACCGTATTTTGTTTCCTCGATCATTCCGGTTATTTTTGCGGATAGGATGCGGACCGATTCATTTCAATGGGTCTTCAAAAAATGCAGACAGCACACCGTGTGCTGTCCGTATCAGTATGTCTGTTCTGTAGCCCCGCAAAAAAAAATAGAACATGTCCTATCCTTGTCCGTTTTAGGCATTGTTACAATGGATCCGCAAAAAAAACGGATGGCATACGGATGGCATACGGATGTCATCCGTTTGTTTTTTGCGGATCCGCAATTTGCGGACCGCAAAACACATACGGCCATGTGCATGTAGCCTTATACCATTAAACAAAGGATGTATTGTTTTGCCTATGTTAAAGTAATAGCACGTACACAACATAGCATAGACCATAATGTCCGAATGGCAAATGATAATCTGACGTGTTGTGAATTGAATATAGCCCATTTGTATTACCTTGTCCGTGCAGAGACTTTTACAATAAGAGAACTTGTAGTTCCCTTTCGGTATACATTTACGTAAGGCTACATGCACACGATGTGTTTAGTGGTCCGCAAAAAAAAGGATAATGTTCCGTATTGCATCAGTTTTTTTTGCGGATCTATTGTAATAATTCCTATGCGTTCATGTGCATGTAGCCTAAACAGAATGGGCCAGATTTATCATTACACTTACATCTTACTCTACTTTTACATATGCCCAAAGTCACTTTTGGCTAGTAAGATATATTAATGGTCCTTTAATACTGTGATAAATGTGGTTTGACGGTAGCAGTTTATCCTTCAGTAAGCGGCTTTACAAAAGTCGCACGTATTTACAAAAAAGTCGCATGTTCTATTAAAAAGTCGCATAAGATAAGCATGATCCCCCTGGAGTGAAATTGTGACTTTTTTGCGACTTTTTAAATGGTTGCAATAGTAAATATGTCTAGAGATTCATTTACATAAGACAAAAGGCCCACTTTCACAAAACTGAAGAGCTTAGTGCAGAGCTTGAAAAGTCGCCAAAAAATGCGTAATTTTACTGCGCATTTTTTTGTGACTTTTTCACTCCATTAAAGTGACTTAAGCTAATGATAAATCTGGCCCAGTGTCTCTGTTGGAATCTTCCCTGCACTAACCCATCAGCAATCCTCTTCAAAATAATATGAGGGGGGCCTCCATGGTAAGATTTTTTAGATCTCTGTCAGATTCCAACAGATGCCAGTTCTTCCTGATGGAGCTCACAGAGCTCCCAATCACTTCAGTCATGGGATTAAATTTAAGGGAGAACATGAGAACGGAACTCTTTTTTCCTTCCGATTTCTGTATAGCAATATATCTCTGTCCTGCTTCCTTGCTCTAGAAAATGTTTGTCCTATAATAGATTCATTCAACTGATGCCTCAAACTATCCATCAATTCTGTGGATTATTCAAGAAAACAACCATATTGGCTGTTAATCCTGCGCAACCGCAGAAACTGGCTATATTGCATTGCTCTTTTTGGGACGGGAAATATTGATACATTATTCTCCCAATGCGATACAGAGGATGAAATTATGATTATGAGTACTCGAGCTCTGGAGATTCAGGTCATGTCTCTGGCTAAATAAGTTAAAGGGGTTCTCCGGGAATTAAGAAAATAAAAATACTTAAATATTACTTTATTATAAATATATTCTCAGATACCTTTCATTATTTATAATGGCTCATTTTGTCTGGGGAGCAATCATCAGGGGAAACAAAATGGCCGCTCTCCCATTAGTTCACACAAAACCTCTCCTGATCAACCATATGGACAAGTTACTTTACAACACTGAGGTATAGAGCTGCTTCCTCCTCCTCCTCTTCTCTACTTATCAGGGATTATTATCCTGAATACAGATGATAAGAACTTTAGCTGAATCTCTGGGAAATGTAGTTCATGAGGAGACATGAAGTACAGAGTGGATGGACAGGACAGACTGTGATAATGTGGGGCTGTGGTAATGGAGACTGTAAACAAGTGCTGCTGCTCATTAGCCACATCTCACCCTCCTCTCATGTCTCTTCATCATCTCCATTCCCACAGAGATTCACCTGTATTCAGGAACATGATTCCTGGCAAGCAGAGCAGAGAGGAGGATAAGGCAGCACTATGGCTCATTGTGATGTATTAATTTGTCCTCCTGTGTGATTAGGACAGGTTTTGTGTGTACTGATAGGACGGCGGACATTTTATTTCTCCTAATAATTGCTCCCTGGACAAAACAAGCCATTCTAAGTAATGAAAGGTATTTGTGAATATAGTTGTTAAAAAATAATATTTAAGTATTTTCATTTTTTTAATTCCTGGAGAACCCCCTTCAAGCTCTTTTCGACAATTAACACATTAAAGTCATATGTTGCCAGTGGTTGATGTCCAAGAGGATTGAGAGTGTTTAAAGAGGTATCACAGTATCAAGAGGATAAGGACTTTATGGAAAAATGGAAAAATGCAAATACACAACATTCCATAAGGCTCAATTCACACGTCCGTAAGTGTTTTGCGGATCCGCAAAACACGGACATCGACCATGTGCACATGGCTGCACTATAATAGAAAATGCCTATTCTTGTCCGCTATTGCCTAGTGAAATTGGAATTGGAACACTCTAAGGCCTCTTGCACACGAACGTATTTTTTCTTCAGTGTTTTGCTGTCCATTTATAACGGATCCATTTTTCCGTTTTTTGCTTCCGTTTTGTTTCCGTTTCGGTTCCGTTGTTCCGTTCCGTTTTTCCGTTTGGCATATACAGTATACAGTAATAACATAGAAAAAATTGGGCTGGTCTTAAAATTTTCAATAGATGGTTCTGCAAAAAACGGAATGGATACGGAAGACATACGGATGCACTTCAGTATGCTTTCCGTTTTTTTTGCAGACCCATTGACTTAAATGGAGCCACTGAACGTGATTTGCAGACAAGAATAGGACCTGGTCTATATTTAAACGGAACAGAAAAAACGGAAAAATGGAAATGGAAGTCATTGAAGTGAATGGTTCAGTATACTGTCAGTATACTAAACTTGAAAAACTGCCAGTATACGGACCGCAAAATACTGTCGTGTGCAAGGGGCCTAAGTTGGATTACACATAGGTACAGAGCGATTTGGAGAAAGATAAAGTGGAGAAAAAGAAAGATGCATTCTAAAGGGACAAATTGGATTTTGATTTAAATTGTGTTTTTCCTCAAATGCAAGGGAGAGGTAATCAAAATAAAAAACTTAAACAGGCAGTAACCAAAATGATGGCAAAAACCGTAGATAGAGTGCTGGACAATAGATTCATATGCGGATTCCAATACTGTTAAGGAGCAGTGACTGGAAATGCCACCTTATTGGAAATCCCTCTAGGCGGAGGATCTGCTGAGGGGAAGGGACAGAAAAGACATCCAAACCCCAATAAAAGTGTGTGTGTGTATGTGTGTGGGGTATGAAGAGTAAGCAGGTCTCCTGGAGGAGGAAAGGCAGACCCTACTGGATCAATATGAATTGGCTTGTTAGGAATCTGTACTTCATGATCATGAGGGGAAAGACATATATAGCGGTGGCATGAAGTCTACTTTTTTCCTCCTTTGTCAAAGGGTAGTTCTCTGAAAAAAGAGCCCTATTTGATTTAAAAACTAATAGTGAGATAGTGATAAAAGCTGCTGACAAGGGGGAAGCATATTGGTGATGGAGAAGAAAGCCTATGTGAATGAGGCCATGTGTCAATTGTCTAATACTCTGACATACCAAGTATTGGCCAGTGATACCACACAGACACATTCAACACGGTTACAATGAATATTGAGGAAGTGAGTGGATATACAGTAGGTACACTATCTAATAAATTGGCTGTACAACTACTACCAAAAAGACCATAATTAAAGACCCTAATTAGCAATAGTAGTGGGGAGGGGCTTAGTGAGTGAGCCTCTCTCTCGCTACTTAGATTGGTTCCTGGGACCCTTACTACAGCCTGCACCATCCTATATACAGGACACTGGAACTGTATTAAGAAATCTGGACAGCATCAATTGGTTTCCGGAGTACAGACTGGCAACTATTGATGTTGTCATCCTGTACACCAGGATATACCATCATAAAGGCATTGCCATACAGGTTCTTGAAAAGGGCAGGAAAAAGTGAATAATCCATACAGTTTATTAGTGAAGCCCTCTAATTTGTTTTAACAAGTAACTCTTAACTTTTGGACAATAAGTGGTATACACAATGCATCGGAACGGCTATGGGGATGTCATTTGCAAATTAATTTTTGACTATGTGGGAGGAAGCATATATACACAATATTAATAATCCATTTATCCAGCACATTAAATACTGGGGTTGATTCAGGGCCGGATCTAGGTTCATTTGGGCCCTCGGGCGATAAATCTCAGTGGGCCCCCTTCAGGCATTTTTTTTGCATTTTCATGTCCCCCTGTGGCTCCCACACGGTATAATGACCCCCAGTGGCCCCACACACAGTATAATGACTACTAGTGGCCCTTCACACAGTATAATTACCCCCCACACAGTTTAATGACCCCCAGTGGCCTCCCACACAGTATAATGACCCCACAGTGGCCCTCCATTCAGAATAATAACCCCCAGTCGCCCCCCCCATTCAGAAAGTCACCCCCCCCCCCACATACACACATTTAAAAAGAGCAATTCCATATAACCAGTTTCTACAATTGTGCAGGATTAAAAGCCAATATGGTTGTTTTGTTGAGAAATCCACAGATCTGATAGATAGATTAGGGGTTACAATGAATCTATTATAGGACAAGCAATTTCCAGAGCAAGGAATCAGGAAGGAGTTATATAGCAATACAGAAATCAGAAGGAAAAGGAAAATAAAATGTTTATGTTCTCCTTTGAATTTAGTCCGTAGTGATCAGGATCAGGAAGAACTGGCAATTCTTGGAATCTGTCCCGATCTAAAACATCTTACCATGGAAGCCCCCCTCATATTATTTAGAAGAGGCAAGAATTTGGGTGACAAGTTTGTGCCGGGGAGATTTCAACGGACAAGGTAATACATAACAAACTGCAACTCAAACCGCGATCCAACAAGTCCTCAAAGAGAAGTTAAAATGTATAAAAGATGTGTTTAAAAATGCAAATAAAAATTAAAAAATCTAAAAATTCAAATCACCTCCTTTCCTCAAAATTAAAAATAAAAACAAGTAAACAATTTAACAAAAGTCATTTGAACCACCTATACGTATTTATCCTACAGAGCGAATGGAAAAAAAAGGCAGATTCACCTTTTTATTTTTTGTCTTTTCACCTTTCTCGCAAAACAGTATAAAAAGTGATCAAAAAGTGATATAAACTCCAAAATGGTATGACTACAAACTATAATTTTGCAAAAATTAGCCATCACTCAGCTCCACAGATATAACTATAAAAAAAAGGAAATTGAGGTCTGAATATGGCGATGCAAGGAAATTTTTTTTTTCTAAAGTATTAAATGTGGCATTACAGTAATCATACTGACATGTAGAATGAAGGTTACAGGTGAGTTTTACTGCATAGGGAATGCAGTAAAAATGAGACCCATAAAACTCTGGTGGAATTGCGTTTTTTTCCCAATTCCACCCCATTTGGAATTTTTTTCCAGCTTCCCACTACATTGTATGCTATATTAATATGTGCCATTAGAAAGAACAACTTGTGCTGCAAAATAGCAAGCCCTTATATTGCTATGTGAATGGTAAAATTGGTAAAGTTATGGCTCTGGGAAGGCAGAGAGTGAAAAACAAAAATACAAAAACTGAAAATCGGACTGAAAGGCTTAATATTCCACTGCTTTACTCATGTTGAAAATTATGGTAGATTGCACATTTAAATACATTTAAACACTGTATAAAAATATATATACTGTGAGAAGTACTGTAAATTGGGGTCTCTACCTAAGAGCTCATGCACACGACAGTGTTTTATATCCGCATACGATCCGCATTTTTTGCGGGTTGGATGCTGATCCATTCACTTCAATGGGGCTGCAAAAGATGCGGACAGCACACCGTGTGCTGTCCACATCTTCTGACGCCCCAATGAAGAGAATGAGCCCTCATCTGATCCACAAAAAATGGTTATTGGATCGGAACGAATGCTGACAAAAATGTTGATTGGATGCGTTTTACTGACAAGGATAGGATTGTTCTTGAGATTGCAAGACATTCCGTGCAGTGAAATGGTTAAAAATGACAAAGAATCGGTCAAGTACTTATTCTGCTGTACTGTATTCATCACAATTTTTAAGCTTGCAATTTATATACATTTATTCACCATTTTATATTCAGACGGTTCTCGTTGAAACAAAAAATTTGGATAGATCAACAATTTTCTATCAGTTGCTACAAGTATAATTAGTTCTTTTTTTTAAGTTTGGAAGAAAGTGTAAGTAATGATAGAGAAAGGGTCAGATGACTGATAATAAGGTATTGTCTGGAGACCTTACTATTTCAGGTTAAAGCCATCACACTGCTAATTACACCAATATACAAATGATAAGGACATAATGGCCTTTTCACATCCGTTATGATAACTGGAATAACACTAGTCTAAGATTGATAATAATAATGTGTCTTTCTGATAGCTTGACACCTTTTGAAATGATACCTGGTAGAATCTTCTCTTCTCCTGCATACTACATTTATGCAAATTTTCTACCCCTAAAGCTTCTGTTTATATATATCTAGAATAAAAACATCAATTGAGTAACACAATTCAAGGGGCCACTACATAAGGATAGGTTAGGTTCCTTATATTTAATAACTATTCATACAAGAATATAAATTTTCTCCATTTGTTTTCACCAGCCATCTCTATAAATTTAGAAGGGATCTTATTACTGTATTTTGTATGTAAGCTATTGTTAGTAAGTTGTTACAGTAATCATATAGAACTGTTATTATTCATACTGGCTGGGTTAGATACATATATGAGTAGAGTTGAGCGAACCCTAACTGTAAAGTTCAGGTTCGTACCGAACTTTACAATTTTTCGCACCTGGACCCAAACCCATACCCAAACATTTCCGTAAAAGTTCGGGTTCGTTGTTCGGCGATTTCTTCCCGCTTTTGGAAAGGCTGCAGGCCAGCTAATCAGCAAGCGTTTCACTACTTTGCCCTAATAAGCCATTAAAGCCATGCCTACTAATGGCATGGCTGTGATTGACTGAATGCAGCATGTGACCTAGCCTCTATATAAGCTGGAGTCAAGTAGTGGCGCACGTCACTCTGCTGATCTTAATGAAGGAATAATAACGTTCTGACACGTCAACCGTCAGCAAGTGAGATAATAAGTGATAGTATAATTAAAGCGAATCACCGAATAGTTGTATCACCATAAAATATAACTTTTAATTAGATTGTTAAAAAGGTTTCAGAATCAAGGAATCTCTTATCCGAGTAGGGGGAGTGGCAATTGGACCAGCGAGCCAGAAAATTCTGTCCCTGGTCTGTCCGCTATGCACTATAAGCCCTGCCTACAAAACGGAATAGCCGCCCCGATAGGGGCGATCCCGTGTCAGGAACCTCCTAGAATCCCTAATGAGGCCCTGCCACAGGATAGTACCCACCACCTATGTGAAGTGTGTTGGTCAAACCGTCCGTCAGTAGTCAAAAGGATACACTCTAAACTGGGGAATCACACAGAGTGCGAGGCACAAATCAGATATATAGTTCCTCTCACTCCTAGCGACTCTCCCAGCTATCCAAATTACTGTTCAGACATGATATATATATAAAGATGTAGAGTAGTCCCAAATAGGTATACAAGTTCCCGACGCGTCGGGAACTTGTATACCTATTTGGGACTACTCTACACTCTGTGTGATTCCCCAGTTTAGAGTGTATCCTTTTGACTACTGACGGACGGTTTGACCAACACACTTCACATAGGTGGTGGGTACTATCTTGTGGCAGGGCCTCATTAGGGATTCTAGGAGGTTCCTGACACGGGATCGCTCCTATCGGGGCGGCTATTCCGTTTTGTAGGCAGGGCTTATAGTGCATAGCGGACAGACCAGGGACAGAATTTTCTGGCTCGCTGGTCCAATTGCCACTCCCCCTACTCGGATAAGAGATTCCTTGATTCTGAAACCTTTTTAACAATCTAATAAAAGTTATATTTTATGGTGATACAACTATTCGGTGATTCGCTTTAATTATACTATCACTTATTATCTCACTTGCTGACGGTTGACTTGTCAGAACATTATTATTCTTTCTTTAAAAGCCTTGTAATGTATAACAATGGCCCAGTCGCTAAACTTATTATTTGATAGGACAAAATGGCTCACTGAGGCTAGTCAAGTATTTTCGGATAAGGAGATTAGTTTCAGCACACCAGCACGTACATCTATCAAAACCGCCTTTAAAGAACTATATTTGGCCCATAAGGAATGTTTAAAATCGTGGTGGGAAGCACAATCCCTTGAAAACTATATTAAACATTCTATTGTCCCACGGGGACTACGGATTTTTATACGCCCAGCTAAACGAGTCACTACCCCTGAGTTCCTGTGTAAGTGGGAACAGGAGGCCACAGATAGCTCCCTGAGATTTATGAGATTATTACTAACCCAGGAGCAAAACAAACTCCTAGAACTTGAAAAACAGCTAGGTGTAGCGGTTAAAACTGCAGAAGAATTCAGTGATCACACAGAATTTACCAATAGACAATCGGAGTAGTGTTGAGCGCGAATATTCGAAAAGCGAATTTTTTTAGCGAATATCGGCACTTCGCTAATTCGCGAATATTTCGAATATAGCGCTATAAATTCGCTATTTCGAATATTCGTTTTTTTTTTTTTTTTTAGTTATATTTTTTTCTTTCCTACTTCCCAAAAGTAGTTCTTACCTGTCCTGAGGATTCCTGGCTTCCTGGCTGCTCTAGTCAGTGCCCGTTGCCGCTTCTGCCGACTTCCGTGCTCATGTGGAGCGTCCCCATCCATGGGAGAATCTCAATATACTAAAATGTACTGTCGGATTTGAGGAATTACGTTGAAATCGCAATGCGATTAATTCAAGTTATATTAATCGCATTGCGATTACAACTTAGCACTGCTATCTTACATAGGCTAGAATTAACGAATATGGAGTATAGCTATGCACTAGCAGTGCTAAGTTGAAATCGCAATGCGAATACTTTAAGTTAAATTAATCGCATTGCGATTTCAACTTAGCACTGCTGCTATATTCCATATTCGTTAACTTCGTTAATTCTAGCAAGCTGACCCATTATAAACCCAGCTCTAAGTTGAAATCGCAATGCGATTAATATAACTTGAATTAATCGCATTGCGATTTCAACGTAATTCCTCAAATCCGACAGTACATTTTAGTATATGGAGACGTTCCCATGGTGATGGGGACGCTCCATGAGCACAGAAGTTATGGTTGGCTTGGTAGAATTAGCTGAATAGCGAATATGACGAATGTATTCGTCATATTCCTCAAAACGAAGATAACAAAGTATTCTACATCTTCGTTTTAGCTACCTATTCGTCTCGTCATCGTCAACTTCGCTATTCGCTAATTCTAGCAATCAAATAGGAAGGTTGACTTACCAGACAGCTGTGTTAAATTCGCTATGCGATTATTTTTTTTTTTAATACAATAATTATATTACTTGATAAAATTATTATAAGTATTCTATTTATTAAAAAAAAAAATCGCATAGCGAATTTAACACAGCTGTCTCTATAGTCAACCTGCCTATTTGATTGCTAGAATTAGCGAGGTTGACGAATAGGTAGCTAAAACGAAGATGTAGAATACTTCGTTATCTTCGTTTTGAGGAATAGACGAATACATTCGTCATATTCGTCATCCTCGCTAATTCTAGATATGAAACCAATAGGAAAGTAGCCTTAAGTACAAATCGCAATATGCGATTATTTAAATCGCATGTTAATCGCGATAACTAGAAAAAATGACGAATATTCGATTTCGACGAATATGAAACGAATATTCATTCGAATATTCGCGAATTTCGTCGAAATCGAATATGGCACCTGCCGCTCATCACTAAATCGGAGTTACAAATCAATATCGAGAGACTGAAAAAGTCTTTGATTGAAAGGAAACATAGACAGTTTCTGAATGATCTGACTGAATTCAAAAATAAAATAACTTATACTGTGAACTCGGAATCTAAAGATTCTGCAACGGAAACATCTGCATCTGAACAGGAACACTCGGATAGTGACTCTAACACCTATCGTGGGCGGCCATATCAGAGGTTAAGCTATAGAGGGAGAAGACGCAGAGGGGGCAGGTTCGGCAATAGGAACTACTCGCAATCTAGGGGGGAAGACAGAGGTCGACAACAACCCTCCAACTCGCAATCATGGCGAGAGAACACAGGCCGGGAATTTTCCTCATCCTCCTCAGCATCTTCCTTAGCTATACAGACGAAGGAGAATGGAGGGAACGATCAGGCTTTTTTAGATCCAGGCGATCGCAACCCCTATGGTCTACGCAACCGTCCACACAAAAATTGACCCCATGTAATGACTCCACAATACTCAATATATCAGGAAAGGTACTATCTGAATCAGAGACAAGTATTATATCAAAAGGATTAACCTTTGTCCCCACCAACAAATATGACTGCTTTGGGTGGATTAAAGATCTCAACGTCTTTATTCGGAAAGTAAAATGGCGCAAAACCTTTATCCAGTTTGATAGATTAAAATGCAGTGAAACAGGCTTGGAGATGTCGGACCTCCAGGGATTCAATGAACTCCTGAGTCTCCTGGAGGATAATGAGAAAATGGTGGGTACAGGCCCCTTTACCAATTTGGGGAACAAAAGCACAAAAAGTCCACCAAGAGGCAATGAAGCACACATTGATCTGTTTTTGAGTTCAGTGACCAGAGATTTGCAAAAGCTTACGGCTCAGACGGGTTATAAAAATTATACTCATCCAGAGATGATAGCCCTTCAAACACTTAGTAAGAATAAAGAACTAGTTATAAAACCTTCTGACAAAGGAGGTAATATTGTTGTACTGAACTGTAAACAATACAGATCGATGTGTTCTTGCCTCCTTAATGATAAAACAAACTATGAGATATTGAGGACAGACCCGACTGCCCAATACCGTGTTGAATTGAAAAAGATCCTTCAGGGGGCCCTGGGTGTCAGATTAATTAATAAAAAAGAATATGAATATCTTTATCCTGAACATCCTAGGATTTCCACCTTCTACTGTTTGCCTAAAATACATAAAGGCCTGGACCCCCTGAAGGGCCTCCCAATTGTTTCCGGTATTGGAAATTTGACTCAAAACATCGGTACATATATTGACCAGATATTGCGCCCTTTTTTGCTCTCTCTGCCCTCATACCTGCGGGATACGACTGATCTCCTGCAGAGGCTTGAGGGGATACATGTGGAACAAGATACATATCTGGCCTCAATTGATGTTGAGGCTCTATATACATCTATCCCCCATGATAGGGGAATCGAAGCAGCGAAATATTATCTTACCACAAGAAGTGTGGAATATGAAAAACACAATAACTTTGTTCTACACCTCCTTGGTTTTGTACTAACACATAATTATTTTATCTTTGACTCCAAATTCTTCCACCAGCTCAGGGGCACGGCAATGGGAAGTCCCTGTGCGCCGACGCACGCCAACTTGCTCCTGGGCTGGTGGGAGGATACGGTAGTCTTCACTGATGAAATGGTGGAATGGACCCAGCATGTCCCCCTGTGGGTTCGGTTCATTGATGACATTTTATTGTTATGGACCGGCCCCAGGGAAGGATTTAATACATTTATGTCTCGTTTAAATAAGAACTCAATAGGTCTCTTTTTTACATCTGAGATTCATGAAAATACTATATCTTTCCTTGATGTTCTGATTAGTAAGGATGAGCACCAGTCCTTGAAGACAACTCTCTATCGCAAAAAAACTGCTACTAACAGCCTCCTGAGGTGGAACAGTTTCCACCCAAAGCCCTTACGCAAAGGAATTCCTAAGGGTCAGTTCCTTAGAATTAGGCGAAACTGCTCCACCAAGGAGGACTACGAAAGAGAGGCCCTGAAATTATCTGAGAGATTTAGGGCAAGAGGCTACCCTGAGTATTGCCTTGTTCAAGCAGCGAGGCATGAGCGTGAAAAAGAGAGACATACTCTTCTGCAGCCTCAAAAGAAGGAAATAGAGGAGGTGATTCGGATCATTGGTACATTTGATGTGGCCTCTGATGAAATCAGGGAGATAATAGGCAGATACTGGTCATTGCTAAAAACTGATCCAGATCTGAAAGATTATCTTACAGAATACCCCTCTATCACATATAGAAGGGGACGTAACATCCGTGATTTTGTGGTACGTAGCCATTTTGAACCTCCTCAGAGGGAATGTTGGCTCCAAAATAGGTCTGTGGGCACATTCAGATGTGGATACTGTAAAGCCTGCAAGTATATTAAACTGGGTGATTCCTTCTATGATGTAAGGGGACTTATCAGATTTAAACAGAGGTGCTTTGCAAATTGTAATACGAGGGGTGTGATATACCTTATGAGATGTACCTGCGGTAAGCTCTATGTGGGTAAAACCTGCAGAGAATTCAAAATACGGATATTGGAACATGTAGGTGATATTCGGAATAAACGGGACAAACCTATCCCTAAACATATCCTCCTTGAACATCTTGATGAAAAAGTGGATATCTCCTTCTCTGTTATAGAGGTTGTGAGACCATCTATTAGAGGCGGTAATATTGATCAAATACTTAAACAGAAAGAAGCACGCTGGACGTATAAACTTGAAACTCGGGCCCTTTGGGACTGAATGAATCTATTGATTATACTTGTTTTATTTAAGCACTGGTCCTTTACTAAATGACCCTTCTCTGGGGATGACAGTCTCGCACTATCTGCTACACTGTATGTAGGGCCAGGGGACACACTGAATTGTGTGTCCCCGTTGGCTCTTGTTATATAAACTTCCCCCAGACCTACACCTCTCATTTGAGGTTAATTGTGGGAAATATATGTGTCCTCAAAGTGAATTCAAGGTAATCCATATCTAGGACATTGTTCCATATCATCTACCCTCACTGGTGCTGCCCATTTGGTGGGATGTCTTTTGATATACAGTACCCAGTATCTACTATACTGGGCAACTGCTTAATATATAAGTCCATACAAAGTGGGCCTGTGGAACGCAGCGCTCTTCTTGTAGAACGCATCGGCTGCTGTGGAACGCATACACATCGCTGTGGAACGCATCAGCAGCGTAGTGGAACGCACAGCTAGTTCCGGTGCGTCACTTCCGGTTGGGCACGTGACCTATCTCTAATCACGTGACCTGATGCTTACAATAGAGCGCGCTATTTAAGGCAAGTGGCGTTCGCCACACGCCACCAGCCCCAGCAAGAGGAGACACCAGAACCCAGAAGATTACAACCTTGGACCTGACTGCATCCACAGTTTGGATAGCTTGTCCATTAGACCGTTTGATGGCTAAGGGAAGTGACTACACTTTATCTTTGAGCACTGGCTTAATTTGGTCACTATCATTAACCCTTTAAGTTGTTCTGATTGGTTCATATTTGGTACTATCTTCTCCTCTTGTCTAGGTATATCCTTGAGACTGACATTCTCTACCGGTCACTGTGGCAAACTTTTGTATTATTTTGGTCCAATTTTGTCACTCTGGGTTGTCTTTGATATAGACACCCTTATTATATGTATATGTCCCCTGATGATCTTCAACATAATATACGGTTGCAGTGAAACGCGTCGGGAACTTGTATACCTATTTGGGACTACTCTACATCTTTATATATATATCATGTCTGAACAGTAATTTGGATAGCTGGGAGAGTCGCTAGGAGTGAGAGGAACTATATATCTGATTTGTGCCTCGCACTCTGTGTGATTCCCCAGTTTAGAGTGTATCCTTTTGACTACTGACGGACGGTTTGACCAACACACTTCACATAGGTGGTGGGTACTATCCTGTGGCAGGGCCTCATTAGGGATTCTAGGAGGTTCCTGACACGGGATCGCCCCTATCGGGGCGGCTATTCCGTTTTGTAGGCAGGGCTTATAGTGCATAGCGGACAGACCAGGGACAGAATTTTCTGGCTCGCTGGTCCAATTGCCACTCCCCCTACTCGGATAAGAGATTCCTTGATTCTGAAACCTTTTTAACAATCTAATTAAAAGTTATATTTTATGGTGATACAACTATTCGGTGATCTTAATGAAGGGACAGGTTGGTGCCAGGGCTCTCAGGGAGAGATTAGGAGAGAAATCTGTGGAGCTTGGTGGTGTAAAATCTTCAAGCTACAGCAATTATTGAGGGAGGGTGCTACTGCTATCCTACATTTTTGTATTCAACCCTGAGCCCAGTGATTATTTTCGGTGGCCATTTTAGCAACTGCTGTGTCCTCGGAACTGCATGTGACCTGCATGTTTGCCAGCTTGCCAGGGACATCAGTTTAATCCTTTTTTTGTAGCTCAGTGAAGGAAAAATTCATTTTTTCTGGCTGGCAGGTCAAGTCCCCTACATTACCTATTTTATAATTTAGGGGTGATATAGTGCATTTCTGTAGCTGGGGGAAAAAAAACTGTATTGTGGTGCTATAGAGAGCACTTGTGCATACAACGCACAAAAACATATTTTAAAATTCAGCAGTGACATACTGCATTCCTGTATTTTGGGGAAATAAACCGTTATTGTTGGTCCACAGACCAGTTTTACATACAACACACAAATACCTATTTTACATTTCAGCAGTGAAATACTGCATTGGTGTATTATTGGATAATAAACCGGTATTGTTGGTCCACAGAGCAGTTTTATATCTATCGCACAAATACCTATATTAAATTTCAGCAGTGAAATACAGCATTTGTGTACTTTAGGGAAACCGGTATTGTTAGTTCACAGAGCAGTTTTACATACTCCACACAAATACCTTTTTTACATTTCTGCAGTGACATACTGCATTCCTGTATTGTGGGGAAATAAACCGGTATTGTTAGTTCACAGAACAGTTTTACATACACCGCACAAATACCTATTTTAAATTTCAGCAGTGAAATACTGCATTCCTGTATTTTGGGGAAATAAACCAGTATTGTTAGTTCACAGAACAGTTTTACATACACCGCACAAATACCTATTTTACATTTCTGCAGTGACATACTGCATTTCTGTATTTTGGGGAAATAAACAGTTATTATTGGTCCACAGACCAGTTTTCCATACAACGCACAAATATCTATTTTTAATTTCCGCAGTGAAATACTGCATTTGTGAATTTTTGGGAAATAAACCGTTATTGTTGGTCCACAGACCAGTTTTGCATACAACGCACAAATACTAATTTTAAATTTCTGCAGTGAAATACTGCATTTGTGTATTCTGGGAAAATAAACCGGTATTGTTAGTTCACAGACCAGTTTTAAATACACTGCACAAATTCCTATTTTACATTTATGCAGTGGCATACTGCATTCTTGTATTTTGGGGAGATAAACCGTTATTGTTGGTCCACAGACCAGTTTTGCATACAACGCAAAAATACATATTTTAAATTTCAGCTGTGAAATACTGCATTTTTGTACTTTGGGGAAACAAAGCGTTAATTTTAGTTCACAGAGCAGTTTTACATACTCCACACAAATACCTATTTTACATTTCTTCAGTGACATACTGCATTCCTATATTTTGGGGAAATAAACCGTTATTGTTGGTCCACAGACCTGTTTCACATACAACGCACAAATACATTTTTAAAATTTTTAGTAGTGAAATACTGCATTCCTGTATTTTGGGGAAATAAACCGGTATTGTTAGTTCACAGAGCAGTTTTACATACACCGCACAAATACCTATTTTACATTTCTGCAGTGACATACTGCATTCATTTTTTTGGGGGGAAATAAACCGTTATTGTAGGTCCACAGACCAATTTCGCATACAACGTATTGTTCCACAGAGCTATGGGGGGGCACTGCCTTACTGTTATTGACCTTATTTGTTGACTATTGGCAGTTAAATTGATACCGGAGATAAACCATCAGTAAGTTTGGTAGGTGAACGCAAATAATGGGGAGAACATCAAATAAGGGACATGGACATGGTTGTGGTGGTGTTGGTGGAGCTCCTGTTGCTGGGAGAGGATGTGGCCGTTTAGCGCCAACTACAGGTCCAAGTGAAACACCTTCCTCAGGTGCGAGTAGGCGACAGAACCTGCAGCGTTATTTCGTAGGCCCAAATACTGCTCTACAGATGGTGAGACCAGAACAAGTACAGGCGATAGTAGATTGGGTGACTGACAGTGGCGCCAGTTCCTTCACAGTATCTCCCACCCAGTCCAATGCAGAAAGCTCAGAGTTGGCACCTGCAGCCCATGCCCCTCAGTTTTTCACCTCACCCCCTTGCAAATCTGCCAAGCAGCCTGAGCTCCAAGTCATGCAGCAGACTCTTATGCTTTTTAATGACTCTGCTGGCAGGGTTTCCCTGGACCATCCACATAGCCTTGCCCCAGAAGTGGAAGATATTGAATGCACTGATGCCCAACCACTTATGTTGTAGGATGAGGACATTGGAGGACCACCGCAGCACATTTCGGATGATGATGAAACACAGGTGCCAACTGCTCCGCCTTTCTGCAGAGTGCAGACCGATGAGTAGGGCAGGTGTCAAGAAATTGGTGGAAGATGATGTGGAGGACGATGAGGTCCTAGACCCCCACAGGACTCAAGTTCATGCTAGTGACGTGTGCAGTTCTGAGGAAGAGGCAACAGCACAGCAAAAGAGGGAGCTGGTTGCAAAAGCGGAGTGGCCGTCCCCGAGACAGTATACCTGCTACTGCACCCAGGGATCTAGCACACCAAAGCCAGTTCCAAGGAGTTCATTGGCATGGCAGTTCTTCAGACAATGTCCTGACGACAAGACACTAGTGGTGGCCTGACGAAGCGCATTGTTGCGCGAAACGGCCGTCGCCACTGTACCTATTTGCAAGGAGTTGGAAAGCCGCCCCGACCCGGTTGTTGTCACACTGGATGCTCGTAATAAAGAAACTTTTTCTACACACGTGGACGAGTGCCGCCATTTTTCATCTCTTTACTATAAGGTATCTATGGACTGTCTATCTCTGGGCTGAGCACCGTACTTACCGTCATCCTGACCGGAGGAGTGTTTACAGGCACAGTGTGGATTGTGCCATACATGGACCTTTGTAGTGCCGCCCGTACTTTTGTTTCTACTGCATAGACAAGACACGAGTGGTTTGCACGTTGTGCCATCAGAGCCTGAAGTGAGGCATAAACGTTCTAAAATATCCACCTACCCACCCTCGATCCCTGGTCCTGAATGCCAGCATTTAAAAATTACTGGCCTTTGAAATGCTGTCATTCCGTCTAGTGGAGACGGACTGTTTTAAACTGCTGATGGCGGTGTCCCACAGTACGTCATTCCCAGCCGCCACTAAATAAAATCAAGTGTGCACTGCGCAACGCCATCTGTGGCGAGGTCCACATAGCCACAGATACATGGACCAGTAAGCACGGGCAGGGACGCTATATCTCCCTAACTGCACACTGGGTAAATGTAGGGGCAGCTAGGCCTGAGGCAGATAACGGTTTGGCGCATGTCCTTCCACCACCGAGGATCGCAGGACATTATTCTTTGCCTCCTGTTGCCTCCTCCTCCCACTCCACTTCCTCCTCCTCCTCTTCTCCCACCTCCTCATCCGGTCAGCGAAAGACCTTTACCACCAACTTCAGCACAGCCAGGGGTAAACGTCAGCAGGCGGTTTTAAAACTCATGTGTTTGGGGGACAAATCCCACACTGCACAGGAATTGTGGAGGGGCATAGAAGAACAGACCGATGAGTTGCTGCCAGTGAGCCTCAAACCCGGCCTGGTGGTGTGTGATAATGGGCGAAATGTCGTAGCAGCTCTAACACACATCCCTTGCCTGCATGTGCTGAATTTGGTGGTGCAGAAATTCCTTAAAAACTACCCAGACATGTCAGAGCCGCTGCAGAAAGTGCAGTCCGTCTGTGCACATTTTCGGTGTTCTCACCCTGCTGCTGCTTGCCTGTCTGCGCTGCAGCGTAACTTCGGCCTTCCCACTCACCGCCTCATATGCAACGTGCCCACCAGGTGTAACGAGACCTGTGTGCCCTGTTGCGGTGTTTTTAGTACTCAACCAACATGGCCAGTGCCAATGACGCCATTCTTAACGTTACAATACCACTTCTATGTCTCCTTGAAAAAACACTTAGTGCGATGATGGAAGAGGATGTTGCACAGCGGAAGAGGAGGAGGAAGAGGGGGCATTTCACAGGGTTTCAGGCCAGTTATTCAGAAGTGGCTCAGAGGGTGGGTTCCTGCGCCAGCAGAGGCCAGGTACACATGTGGCCAACCAGGGCACAGTTCTGGAGGATGAGGGGAATGAGGTGGAACCGGGTTCACAGCAGGGTGGCACCCAACACAGCTCATGGCCATCACTGGAGCGTGGCTGGGGGGATACGGAGGACACAGACGATACACCACCTACAGAGGACAGCTTATCCTTACCTCTGGGCATCCTGGCACAGATGAGCGACCACATGCTGCAGTGCCTGCGTAACGACCGCAGAGTTGCCCGCATTTTAACTTGTGGTAACTACTGGGTTGCCACCCTGCTAGATACCCGTTACTAAGACAATGTGCCATCCTTAATTCCCTCACTGGACCATGATAGGAAGATGTGCGACTACAAGCGCACACTGGTAGACGCGCTCCTGAGGGCATTCCCAACTGACATCGGGGGACAAGTGGAAGCACAAGGCGAAGGCAGAGGCGGAGGAGGAAGAGGTCGCCAACGCAGCATTTGAACAATATGGTGGAACAGTACGTGTGCTCACGCATACACGTACTGACTGATGGTTCTGACCCATTCAACTTCTGGGTCTCCAAATTGTCCACATGGCCTCAGCTTGCCCTTTTTGCCTTGAAGGTGCTAGCCTGCCCTGCAGCCAGTGTTTTGTATTAACATGTATTTAGCACTGCAGGGGGCGTCATTACAGACAAACGCAGCTGGCTGTCCACAGCCAACGTGAACAAGCTCACATTCATTAAAATGAATCAGGCAAGGATCCCACAAGACTTGTCTGTACCTTGTGCAGAATAGACATTTATACCCGCCTCAACCATACATTCTTGTACTCAAGTGCACTTATTCTTTGATTTATTTATTTTTTATTTGTCCCATTATTTTGGGGGCTACCCCAATAAAAAAATATATATATTGTTAGCTGGCTACCTCCTCCTCCATCGCTGCTTCCACCTACAAAACCACATTCACCGCCTCCTCAACCTCCGACTCCACATCTACCTCCTCCTCTGAGTTGCAGATTATTAATTTTTAATTTGTATTTGTTTTATTTTATTTTAAGTTATTTCCCTATCCACATTTGTTTGCAGAGCACTTGCCATGCTCTTAAGCACATTTTACTGCCTTTTGCTGCCCTCTAGCCCTTTCCATTACATTTTTAGGGCCATTTTAGTGCCCAAAAGTTGACTTCAATGGGGTTCTGGTTCAGTTCGGATCCCGAACCCGAACATTTTTGTGAAGTTCGGCTGAACCCGTCAAACCCGAACTTCCAGGTGTTCGCTCTACTCTATATATGAGATTTTGCGCATTTTATTCAACTAAGATGGTCGTAACGGCCTCTCAGCAAGCAGATGTATGAGGTGAGTATGTATTTTTTCGGTTTTAACCCCTGATTAACCCCTGAAAGGCCATAATGTGACTGTCAGATGCCATGATCACCATTCCCGTCATTGCGCCTGCTACATACATTGAAATGCGATTTGTGATGAAGTCATTCGTCACAAATCAAATTTCTTTGTGAACTTTGGCGAATCGAGTTTTTGCAAACTACGTTCATCTCCATTGAAAATCATTTGTATCATACTTGTTTCTGCAGTTTGGCTCGAGCATGAAAGTCAAAACCTGCTGTAGTTTGCAAAAGAAGTATGACATGTATATTAGAAAATTGCTCAACATCCTATTGTGTAAATTAAAAAATGTAATTATTAAAACTGAAATACCTCTTTAACCCTTTAATAACCGGGACATTTCCATTGTTTCATTTTCGTTTTTTACTCCCAACCTCCCCAAAACCATAACTTTTTTATTTTTCCATTCACATATAAACTGTATGAGGGCTTGTTTTTTTGCAGGACAAGTTGTACTTTCTAATGGCACCATTTATGGTTGCATACATTGTTGTGGGGAAGCGGGGAAAAAAAATCTAAATAGGGTGGAATTATAGAAAAACTAAATTCTGCCACAGGTTTATGGTTTCTGTTTTTACAGTGTTCCTATGAGGTAAAACTGACCTGTTATTTTCATTCTCGTGGCCAGTACAATTATAACAATACCCTGCATGTATAGCTTTTCTTCCTTTGCCATGTCAGTGCCACTGTTACCCCCTGCCTCTTTTAGGATGTAATAGGATGCCAGAAAAAATCCCTATATACTGTAATAGAGAAGTATTACAGTAAATAGTTCAAGTCTCCTATGAGGACTTAAAATGTATTAAAAAGTTGAATAATGTCTTTTTTTAAATAATCAAAAGGTCACATGTATCTCAATATGGTATCAATAAACATTTTGCAGAAAAAAAATTAAACATTATGGGTGTCAGAATATGGCGACACAAAGCAATTCTTTAATTTTTTTAAAATTAGTATAACATATGAATTTGTTATCTCCATAATCATACTGACCTACAGAATAACAACAGTTATCATTATCACCACAGACAGAACTACAATAACAAGTAACACCTCTATATAGATAACACAGAATACACCATTCACAATAGGTGATATCACAGATCGGGATAAGTTAATTGACTTTGGATGAACCATCCGAAGTCGATTAGCATAAAACTTTGTTCTAATACTGTACGGAGCAGGAGCAGGAGTTCTGTACAGTATTAGAATGTATTGGCTCCGATGAGCTGAAGTTATTGCTTTGCGAAGTCTCGCGCAATAACTTCATAAATTATTTTGTACTGTGAAAAAACATTTTCAGAACTGGGTTTCGGCTTGACTTCGGCTCATCAAAGCCAATACATTCTAATACTGTACAGAGCCCCTGCTCCGTACAGTATTAGAACGGAATGTTATGCTAATCGACTTCGGATGGTTCATCTGAAGTCGATTCGCTCATCCCTAATCACAGCTTATAATGAGTAGAGATGAACGAATCGAAGCTGACGAAGTGGAATTCGATCTCAATTTCAGGAAAAATTTGTTTTGCACCGAAGTAGAATTTCCTCGCGATTCATGGTAGCGAATCACCCATAAAGGCTGGATCACCCATAATGCCATGCATGCAACCAATCAGCAGCCAGTCAGCCCTGTGATGTCACAGCCCTATAAATAGCATCAGCCATCTTAGATTCTGCCATTTACCAGTGTACTTAGTGCAGGAAGAGACGTCAGCAGGCGCTAGGGACAGAATTAGAAAAAATTTAATTGTGCTACAAAAATGATTTACAAGTGCAGTGAAAGATTATTCAAGGTGTAGGGAAAGGATAGGGAGGAATCGTTCCACAGCATTTCTGTTGAACAGGGTTCAGTAGAGGAGGTTACTGCCTGGGTAATAGGAACAATCCTATTACACCTTGCTGCACTTACTGGGGATCCAAATTACCATTATACAGCTCTTTAATTCAAGCAGACTGTTCTTAGTAGGGTGCAAGTGCTGTTTGATACAGGCATTAACAGAGTTTATTACAAGGAAATATTTCTATGTCTTATTTGCCCTTGTTCGGTGCAGTTATATGTTCAAAAGCATTTTTTGGCTTGTATTAGTGAGAAAAAAGGGCTTATTAGGCGTTGTGTGGTGAAATGCTAAAATTACAGTCCTTTTTGTAGTGTATTAGTGCCAAAAGTAAAATATATTTGTCGTTGAGCGGTGCAGTTATATGTTCTATAGCCCTTTTTGTCGTGTATTAGTAGAAAAAGAAAAAATATATTTGCCGATCAGCGGTGCAGTTATATGTTCTAAAGCCTTTCGTGCTGTGTATAAGTGAAAAAAGAAAAAATATATTTGACGGTCAGCGGTGCAGTTATATTTTCTAAAGCCCTTTTTGTTGTGTTTAGTGGAAAAAGAAAACATATATTTGCCAGTCAGCGGTGCAGTTATTTGTTCTAAAGCCCTTTTTGTGGTGTATTAGTGAAAAAAAAGAAAAAAATATTTGCGGTTCAGCGGTGCAGTCATATATTCTAAAACTTTTTGTGTCGTGTATAAGTGGAAAAAAGAAAAATATATTTTCCGTTCAACGGTGCAGTTATTTGTTCAAAAGCCTTTTTTGGAATGTATTAGTGGCAAAAAATATATATATTTGCCATTCAGCAGATATTTTCTAAAGCCCTTTTTGGCGTGTATTAGTGGGGAAAAAGAAAAAGGGCTTATTAGCCGTTGTGTGTTAAAGTGAGAAAGTTACAGCCATTTTTGTTGTGTATTAATGTATTAGCAACTAGCAGAGTTTGCCCTGGAAAAGCTGTCTTGCCCGGCCAGTAGTGTGGCATCATAGTGGGTGTTTAGTGCGGTGGGGGCCATAGTTACCCCAAGAAGAATTGGCCTGTCTACCTAAAATGTGGAGAGACTGACCTTTGTCAAGATGAATCAGGCGTGGGTCAGCCAGGATTTTCACCCACCAATGCCTGAAGCATCAGAGTCAGACTATATCATCTATGGTGCCACACCAACACTTTGACAAAAGAGACCGGTTTCTTCTGGCTACCTGCCTCAGCTACTATTCTGATGCTGCCACCTGCCTGATGCCACACATCTGATGCCAAGTGCTACTTGTAAACCGAGTGCGCTTCTTCTTGGTGCTAACATCGACCTGTAAGGCTGAGTTCATACTTGAGCTATTTGGTCATTTTTGGCCCAGTGACTGCCCAAATAAGTGAAGTGTGCAGTGATTCTAAGAGCGACGCCTGTCATCTGAATGTCATATGGACTCACAGTATTATTTCACTACAAAAGCAGACTCTGTATGCGTGTTACTGCAAGGCACAGTATTCTACACCACTATAAAGGCTTTCTGCAGCCTGGAAATAGCCATTTTTAATGCGATTCCCAGCGAATAAATTCTGATCGAAGGTGAAAAGTTCACGCATTTCTACTTATGAGTAGTGTTGAGTGAACTCAAACTTTTCCATAAAAGTTTGGGTTCAAATTCGGTGTTCAGCCATTTAATAAAGCTTGTTGAAATGCTGCAGGGCAGCCAATCAACAAGCGTTTAAGATGTGTGCCCTTAGAAGCCATCACACCCATGCCTACTAATAGCATGGCTGTGATTGGCCAGTGCAGCCTATGCCCCAGCCTCTATAAAAGCTGGAGTCACGTATCACCGCGTGTCACGTCAGCTCTTACTAGTGTAGGGATAGGATGCTGCTGCTGTGAGGGAGAGATTAAGAAATAATCTGATATTGGAGATTGGTGTTAAGTCTGCGATCTACAGCGATTTTTTTGTGTGAGTGCAATGCAACATTTTTGTACCCTGCCCCGAGCCCAGTGACACAGAAAAATAAGTTTTAATCCATCTGTTAGTTAGGTAGGTGTCGGTGGCCATTTTGTGCAAGTGCAGTGCACTTGCACCTGCATATGTGTCATGGACAATAATTTAATCTTGTTAATGTAGTTCAGTGGGCGACATATACCCATTTTTTAAGTGCACTTGTACTGCATATGTGCCAGGGGAAGGGAATAATATAGGTAATCTGCCTGAAAGTTCAGGGACCCAGGGGGTGACATATTCACATTTTTTTCTGTAAAGTACCCCTATGCTGCATATGTGACAGTGTAATCAATTCAGTAAATCCATCAGTTAGATTCTGGGGGGACAAATACATTTTTTTAAGCTAAAAAGTACGTTTGCGGCCTGCACTGCATTTCTGATAGTGAAATGTAATCAGTAAATACAACTGTGACAATGTAATATAATCAGTAAATACAACTGTGAAATTCTGGTTGAAAAAAAAATCACTTTTTTTTGTCATAAAGGCCTGGACTGCATTTCTGATACTGAAATATAGATTGCTGGGTGATCTGTACTCTTTTTTTATTTCAAACTACCCCTGCACTGCATACCTGACTGGGAAATATATTCTGTAAATGTTGCGGTGTTTAGACTGGAGGGTGATCTGTACCCCTTTTTTCTTTCAAAGTACGTCCTGCACTGCATACCTGACAGGGAAATAAATTCTGTAAATTTAGCGGCGTTTAGATTGCTGGGTGATCTGTACCGCTTTTTTCTTTCAAAGTACCCTTGCACTGCATACCTGACAGGAAAATATATTCTGTAAATTCGGCAGCGTTTATATTGTTGGGTGATCTGTACCCCTTTTTTCTTTCAAACTACCCCTGCACTGCATACCTGACTGGGAAATATATTCTGTAAATTCGGCGGTGTTTAAATTGCTGGGTGATCTGTACACCTTTTTTCTTTCAAACTACCCTTGCACTGCATACCTGACAGAAAAATATATTCTGTAATTTTGGCGGCGTTTAGATTGTTAGGTGATCTATACACCTTTTTACTTTCAAAGTACCCCTGCATTGCATACCTGACAGGGAAATATATTCTGTAAATTCGGCGGCGTTTAAATTGTTGGGTGATCTATACCCCATTTTTCTTTCAAAGTACCCCTGCATTACATACCTGACTGGGAAATAAATTATGTAAATGCATCTATTAGTTTGGTGGGTGAACGCAAAGAATGAGGAGAGCGTCAAATAAGGGACGTGGCACTGGTCGTGGTGCTCATGGTGGTGGTGAAGATCCTGTTGCAGCCAGGGAGAGGACGTGGTCAATCTGTGCCAGCTACACGCACAAATGAAACACATTCCTCAGGTGCTTGTAGGTGACAGAACGTTCAGCGTTATTTTGTAGGCCTGAATGCCGCTCTACGAATGGTGAGGCCAGAACACGTACAGGCGATGACGAAAGACCGCAGCACATCTCTCATGATGACGAAAGACAGGTGCCAACTGCTGTGCCTTTCTGAAGTGTAGAGACCGACAAAGAGGGCAGGGGTGAACAGTGGGTGGAAGATGATGTGGAGGATGATGAGGTCCTAGACCCCACACACATGGAATTAAGGTCATGCGAGTGACGTGTGCAGTTCAGAGGAAGAGGTGGTGGTCGCACAGAGCCACCAGCACAGCAAAAGAGGGAGCAGGGTGCAAAAGCAGAGCAGCCGTCTCCTAGACATTATGCCTGCTACTGCCCACCGCACCCAGGGACCAAGTACACCAAAGCCAGCTCCAAGGAGTTCCCTGGCCTGGCTGTTCTTCAGACAATGGGCTGATGACAAGACACAAGTGGTTTGCACGCTGTGCAATCAGAGCCTGAAGTGAGGCATAAACGTTCAAAAGCTGAGCACAACCTGAATGACCAGGCATCTAAATGCAAAGCATGAGCTGCAGTGGAGTAAACATCTCAAAAACAAAGAAAGGTCTCAGGATCCTCCTGATCCCTCTTCTGCTGCAGTCTCGGCCTCTTCCTTCCCCTCTGGAGTGACAGTGGCACCTGCCACCCAGCAAACAGAGATTGTGGCAGCAACGCCACCACTTCCATCACCGTCACCAAGCATCTTCACAATGTCCCATGGAAGTGTTCAGCTGTCCATCTCCCAAACACTGGAGAGAAAGAGGAAGTACCCCCCTACCCACCCGTAATCCCTGGCCCTGAATGCCAGCATTTCAAAATTCCTGGCCTTTGAAATGCTTTCATTCCTTCTGGTGGAGACGGACACTATTAAAATCCTTATGGCAGTGGCAGTGGCTTCGCTGCACAACCAAGTGGTGGACAAACGCCATCTGTGGCAAGGTCCACATAACCACCGATACATGGACCAGTAAACACGGCCAGGGACGTTATATCTCACTACCAGCACACTGGGTAAATGCAGTGGCGGCTGGGCCTGAGGCGGATAGCAGTTAGGCGCATGTCCTTCTGCCACCGAGGATTGCAGGGCATTTCTCTTTGCCTCCTGTTGCCTCCCCCTCCTCCTCCTCTTTCTCCTTTAACACCTCCTCATCCAGTCAGCGTAACACCTTCAGCGGTTTTGATAAGGGAGATTTCTGCAAGGGGTGCTCCGGGGAACAGTTGCGGGCCTGTTTGGTGTGGTCCGCCTTCTCCCTTTTGCCACCCCACTGCCTCTTCCAGCCTTTTGCTGTGCTGCGGATCCTTCCCCCTCTGTACTGTTGTCCTCGCTCTGCTTGCTATCTTCCCAGGTTGGGTCAGTGATTTAATCGTCCACCACCTCCTCTTCCACTTCCTCACTCTGGTCATCCTCCTGACTTGTTGACCTAACAACAACCTCACTTATTGACAACAGTGTCTCATCCTCATCATGAACCTCTTGAGACACTAATTGCAGTTGACTTATTGGCAACTGTCTCTCATCATCATCATCCACTTCGTGAAACACACATTGCCGTTCCCCACCGCCATCTTCTTCTGTCTGTGGATGCTCAAGAGTTTGGGAATCAGGGCACAAGATCTCCTCATGTGCTTCTTCAAGTAGGCTTGGTGAGAGGCCCAAATTAAGGAATGGCGATGAAAAGAGCTCCTCAGAATATCCGAGTGTGGGATCACTTGTTTGCAAAGACTCTCCATGGTGGGAGGAAGGAGGATCAAGGTGACGATTCTGTTGACCAGACTCTTGGCCACTCAGACTGGACTTTGTGGAAGACAGGGTGGTGCTTAACTGACTGGAAGCATTATCTGCTGCAATCCAACCAACCACCTGATCACACTGGTCTGACCGAGAGTGGTGTCCCGCACCCCCTTGCAAACTGGGACATGAATCTAGGTATCATGAATGATTGTGTTTCTTGTGCTCTGGTAGAAAGCACAGTTTCACCGTGCCCAGGGTCACGGCCTCTGCATGCTCCATCAGCAGCAAGGCCACTTCCCCGTCCCTTACTGCTCGCCTTCATCATATTTAATAATATATATGCTTGCAAGTATGTCACACGTAGAGTAGCGCAGTTTTTTTTAAAATGTATGCGCAAATAAATTACAGTCAATGTCACAGATATTTGGGATGCAGAAACGTTATACAGGAGAGGTACCACAGTTAATGGCGCTGCTGTCAACAGCGGCTAAGAAAAAATTACAGTAAATGTCACAGATATTTGGGATGCGGAAACGTTATACAGGAGTTGTAGTGCAGGTAATATCACTGTCCACAGCGTCTATGGAAAAAGTAGACTAGGTGTCACAGATATTTTTAGGATGCTAAAACGTTATACAGGAGATGTAGTGCAGGTAATGTTACTGTCCGCAGTGTCTACAGAAAAAGTACACTGGTTGTCACATATATTTTTAGGATGCTCAAACGTTATACAGGAGAAGTAGCACCGGCAATGTCACTGTCCGCAGCGGACACCGTATATGGAAAAAGTACACTAGATGTCACAGATATTTTTACGCTGCGCACACGTTACACAGGAGATAATATCGCTGTCTGCAGCGGCCAAACAATTGCATGCTATTTAGCGCAGGTTGCGCTAAAAATATATATTGCTGCCAGATACAATAGTCCTTAAAAGGCCTTTTGGGTCTCTACAATTGCACGCAATTTGTGCAGGTTGCGCTAAAAATATATATTGCTGCCAGACACAACAATAGTCCTTAAAAGGACTTTTGGGTCTCTAACACCAACCCTGCCTAACCAAAAAATAAAATTCAATTCCCTACACTATCTGTCCCTTCTACAGCACAGCTCTCCCTGACTAAGACTGAGCCGAACTACGTGTCATCGGGTGCTTTATAGCACCTGATGATGTGTTCCGGCCAGCCAATCACTGTAATGCCAGTAACCAACATGGCTACGGCATTACAGTGAGTGGCAGCACTTACCTGCATGTTTATTGGCTGCATAGAAGCCAAGAAACGTGCGGGCAGGAGACTCGAGCATCGCGCTCGAGCACATGCTGTATTCCGCACACCGAGATAATATCTTTATTCTCTGGGTCAGTACGATCACAGCTATACCAAATGCATACAGCTTTTGTTCTGTTTTACTACTTTTGTTCAATAAAACCCCTTTTTCTGAAAGGAATAAAATCTTTTTGCATCGCTGCTTCCCAAGACCCATAACTTTTTTATTTTTCTTTCTATGGAGCTATTTAATGGCTTGATTTTTTGTGGGACAACTTGTAGTTTTCATTGGTATCATTTTGGAATAAATGACACCTTTTGATTGCTTATTATTAAGTTTTTTTAGTGGCCACTAAGTATAAATTAGCAATTCTGTCTTTTTTTTTTTTTACAGAGTTTACCGTAGGAGATAATTTACATTATATTTATGTAGTGTGAGTTATATATAAATATATATTTTTTGCAGTCTTTTCATTAAAAAGTGCATTTTTATTTTTACTGGAAGTTTTTTTAATTTAATAAATGTGCTTTTTTATTTATTTTTTTACCACTTAATAGTCCCACAAGGGGACTATAACAGACAACATTCTGATTGATTTTAAAATGAATGCACTATCCCTATAGTGCATTGCATTTTAATGTAAGTGCTTTAGTAACATTGACCAGAGAGGCACAGCCTGCTGAAAACTACTCAAGGCTGGTTTGGGGCCTACATCAGACCCCAGCCTTCAGACACATCGGCACCCCGCAATTGCATTTGCGGGGTGCCGATGGGAGACAGAACGAGTCAGCTCCCTCTGTCAGCGTTTTACATGTGGCTGTCAGCGTTTTACATGTGGCGGGCACCATTGCTGGCAGCATGTAAAGCGTTAAACAGCCCGGATTAGCACTTCTGCTGGTCCGGGCTGTTAGAGCAGGACCGAGGATCTCATGTTAAAAAATGGTAGCCCAGCCTAAGGCTCCTTAGTGGGTGGTCACTAAGTGGTTAAAGGGTGCTGATGCAAACTAGAAAACCTTTTAAGGGTTCCATTTTTTTATAGGATTCTTTTTTTCTGTTCTTCTGATCAGAAGAATTGAAAAATAATGGTGATATGAACTCATATATTATATAGATTCATTACACACAGAGTGATCTATTTCAAGTGTTTATTTTTTTAAATGTTGATGATTATGTCTTATAGCTAATGAAAACCCAAAAGTTAGTACCTCAGAAATTTAGAATATTATATAAGACCAATTTAAAAAAAAAATTTAATACAGAAATGTTGGCCTGCTGAAAAGTATGTACAGTATATGCATTTAGCATTTAAGCAGAGAGAAGCGTGAAGCGCTCTAAAATTTCCTGGTAGATGGCTGCATTGATTTTAGACTTGATATAACACAGTGGACCAACACCTGCAGATGACATGGCTCCCGAAACCATCACTGGATGTGGAAACTTCTCACTGGACTTTAAGCAACCTGGATTGTGTGAACTCTTCCTCCAGACCTTGATTTCCAAATGAAATGCAAAATTTACTTTCATATGAAAAAAGGACTTTGGACCACTGTGCAACAGTCCAGTCCTTTTTTCTCCTTAGCCCAGGTAAGACGCTTCTGACATTGTATCTGGGTCATGAGTGGTTTGACACAAGGAATGCGACTGTTCTATCACATGTACTGGACATGTCTGTGTGTGGTGGCTCTTGAAGCACTGACTCCAAGCGCAGTTTGCTCCTTGTGAATCTCCCCCAATATTCTAATTTTCTGAGACAGTGACATTTGGGTTTTCATTAGTTGTAAGCCATAGTGATGAGCGAACATGCTCAGCCGAGTATTGGTTCGGCTCGAGCATCGCTATGCTTGGCGCTCGGCTTTACTCGGCCGAGCACCACGAGTATTCTCATTGCTCGAGTCTCCTTCCCGCACATTTGGCGCCTTCTAAGCAGCCAATGAAGGTCCAGGTAAGTAATTCCCCTCAATATAAGGCCATATCCAGTGTTATCTTACACTGATTGGCTGGCCGAAACACGTGATAACATTTCATATAGGAGCTGAAGTTCGGCGCTCGGCTCATTCAGCGTCAGGGAGAGCAGACAGTAGGCACTCTAAACTTACTGATTTAATTCCAAAAAGCTTATTGAAAGACCTAACAGTCCTTTTAAGGACTAGAGTGTGTGTTTGACAGCAGTGCAGCACCTTTTTTTTTTTTTTTAAGAAGGAGTTTGCTTCAGCACTATCAGGGACAGGCGTCACCAGGAAGGGACAGATAGTGCAGGGCTTGAAAATTGCTTTTTTAACTTCTAAAAGACAGAAAGATTAGTGACATCTACAATACGCCATCTGAAAGCAGTGTGTTGGGCAGACATTATAAAAAGGGGCTTATTCACTACAGTGTGCCTGGTACTGAGATATACACTGCACCATCATAAAGCAGTGTGTTGGGCAGACATTATAAAAAGGGGCTTATTCACTACAGTGTGCCTGGTACTGAGATATACACTGCACCATCATAAAGCAGTGTGTTGGGCAGACATTATAAAAAGGGGCTTATTCACTACAGTGTGCCTTCTACTGAGATATACACTGCACCATCAGATAAATTATTTGTTCTGGGGAAATCAACCTAACATGTGCCACATCTCTATGTGTGTGTTCAATTCGCAACCGTTATATTAATTACTCCAGCAGAGAGTGATTTATATTTTGGCCACAGTTAACTAGTTTTGGGCACATCTGTGTGTGCATTTAGGCCACAACCGTATATACAGTATTCCCGCAGAGAATATATTTTATTTGGGATAAATGTGTATATCCAATATAGAACTACATCAGAATACAGTGTGTATTGTCAAAATTACATTATCTCTGGGCTAGTGTAGTGCCGAAAATCTGTATTTTTCTGTATCCAGTACCTTACTGGAAGCCAATAGAGTGTGTATTGTCAAAATTACATTACCTCAGGCCAAGTGTAGTGCAAAAAATCTGTATTTTCCTTTATCCAGTACCTTAATGGAAGCCAATACAGGGTGTATTGTAAAAATTTCATTATCTGTGGCCTAGTGTAGTGTCGAAAATGTATATTTCCCTGTATCCAGTACATTAAAGCAAGACAATAAAGTGTGTACTATAAAAATGTCATTATCTGTGGCCTAGTGTAGTTTTGAAAATTTGTATTTTTCTATCTACAGTACATTACAGCAAGCCAATACAGTGTGTATTATAAAAATATAATTATCTGTGGCCTAGTGTAGTGCCGAAAATTTTTATTTCTCTGTATCCAGTACATTAAAGCAAGCCAATACAGTGTGTACTGTAAAAATTTCATAATCTGTGGCCTAGGGTAGTGCCGAAAATTTGTATTTTTCTGTCTCTAGTACATTACAGCAAGCCAATACAATCTGTATTGTAAAAATTTCATTATCTGTGGCCTAGTGTAGTGCTGACAATGGGTATTTCTCTGTATCCAGTACATTAAAGCAAGCCAATACAGTGTGTAGTGAAAAATTGTAATTATCTGTGACCTAGTGTAGTGCCGAAAATTAGCATTTTTCTGTCTCTAGTACATTACAGCAAGCCAATACAATGTGTATTGTAAAAATTTCATTATCTGTGGCCTAGTGTAGTGCTGACAATGGGTATTTCTCTGTATCCAGTACATTAAAGCAAGCCAATACAGTGTGTATTGTAAAAATATCATTATCTGTGGCCTAGTGTAGTGCCGAAAAATTTACATTTCTCTGTATCCAGTACATTACAGCAAGCCAATACCGTGTGTAGAATAAAAATTCCATCCTCTGTGGCCTAGTGTAGTGCCGAAAATTTGTATTTTTTTTTATCTCCAGTACATTACAGAAAGCCAATCTGGTGTGTATTGTAAACATTTGATTATCTGTGGCCTAGTGTAGTGCCAAAAATTTGTATTTTTTTTATCTCCAGTACATTACAGAAAGCCAATACAGTGTGTATTGTAAAAATTTGATTATCTGTGGCCTAGTGTAGTGCCAAAAATTTGTATTTTTCTATCTCCAGTGCATTACAGCAAGCCAATAAAGTGTGTATTGAAAAAATTACATTATCTGTGCCTTAGTGTAGTGTCGAAAATTTGTATTTTTCTGTCTCGAGTACATTACAGCAAGCAAATACAGTGTGTATTATAAAAATGTAATTATCTGTGGCCTAGTGAGGTGCTGAAAATGTGTATTTCTCTATATCCAGTACATTAACCACCTCAGCTCCCCTAGCTGAAACATCCTTAATGACCAGGCCACTTTTTACAATTCTGTACAACGCTACTTTCACCGTTTATTGCTCCGTCATACAACTTACCACCCAAATGAATTTTACCTCCTTTTCTTCTCACTAATAGAGATTTCATTTTGTGCTATTTAATTCTTGCTGACATTTTTCCTTTTTTTGATATTTTACTTTTTTTGACAACATTTTTGCAAAAAAATGACATTTTTCACTTTCTGTTGGAAAATTTGTCAAATAAAACTACATTTCTCTATAAATTTGTTTCTAAATTTGTTGTTCTACATGTCTTTGATAAAAAAAATGCAATAAGTGTATATTTATTGGTTTGGGTAAAAGTTATAGCGTTTACAAACTATGGTGCAAAAAAGTGAATTTCCACACTTTGATTTTCTGAGCACCTGTCCTGTTTCCTGACGTACTACAATGCCCAGACAGTAGAAAAACCCCACAAATGACCCCATTTCAGAAAGTAGACACCCTAAGGTATTCGCTGATGGGCATAGTGAGTTCATGGAAATTTTTATTTTTTGTCACAAGTTAGCGGAAATTGATTGTTTTTTTTTCTTTTTTCTTACAAAGTCTCATATTCCACTAACTTGTGACAAAAAATAAAATTTTACATGAACGTACCATACCCCTCATGGAATACCTTGGGGTGTCTACTTTCTAAAATGGGGTCACTTGTGTGGTATTTTTACTGCCCTGGCATTTTAGGGGCCCCTAAACGTGAGAAGTGGTTTGGAATCCAAATGCTTAAAAATGTCCTGTGAAATCCTAAAGGTACTCATTGGATTTAGGGCCCCTTTGCGCATCTTGGCTGCAAAAAAGTGTCACACATGTGGTATCGCCGTACTAAGGAGAAGTAGGGCAATGTGTTTTGGGGTGTATTTTTACATATACCCATGCTGGGTGTGAAAAATATCTCTGTAAATGACAACTCTTTCCATTTTTTAATACAAAGTTGTCAATTTACAGAGATATTTCTCTCACCAGCATGAATATATGTAAAAATACACTCCAAACTACTGCCCTACTCTCCTGAGCACGGCGATACACACTGTGTGCCACTTTGCAGCCAAGATCAAGGAGCCCTAAATCCAATGAGTACCTTTAGACTACGAGGCATTTTTACGCATTTGGATTCCAAACTCCTTCTCACGCTTTGAGGCCTCTAAATGCCAGGGCAGCATACATACCACACAAGTGACTCCATTTCGGAAAGTAGACACCCTAAGGTTTTCTCTGATGGGCATAGTGAGTTCATGGAAGTTTTTATTTTTTGTCACAAGTTAGCGGAAATTGTTTTTTTTTTTTTTTTTACAAAGTCTCATATTCCACTAACGTGTGACAAAAAATTAAATTTTACATGAACTCACCATACCCCTCACAGAATACCTTGGGGTGTCTGCTTTCTAAAATGGGGTCACTTGTGTGGTATTTTTACTGCCCTGGCATTTTAGGGCCCCCTAAACGTGAGAAGGAGTTTGGAATCCAAATGCGTAAAAATGTCCTGTGAAATCCTAAAGGTACTCAATGGATTTAGGGCCCCTTTGCGCATCTTGGCTGCAAAAAAGTGTCACACATGTGGTATCGCCGTACTCAGGAGAAATAGGGCAATGTGTTTTGGGGTGCATTGTTACATATACCCATGCTGGGTGTGAAAAATATCTCTGTAAATGACAACTTTTTCCATTTTTTATACAAAGTTGTCAATTTACAGAGATATTTCTCTCACCCAGCATGGATATATGTAAAAATACACCCCAAAACACATTGCCCTACTTCTCCTGAGTACGGCGATACCACATGTGTGCCACTTTTTTGCAGCCAAGATGCGCAAAGGGGCCCTAAATCCAATGAGTACCTTTAGGATTTCACAGGGCATTTTTACGCATTTGGATTCCAAACTCCTTCTCACGCTTTAGGGGCCCCTAAAATGCCAGGGCAGCATAAATACCACACAAGTGACCCCATTTCGGAAAGTAGACACCCTAAGGTTTTCTCTGATGGGCATAGTGAGTTCATGGAAGTTTTTATTTTTTGTCACAAGTTAGCGGAAATTGATTTTTTTTTTTTTTACAAAGTCTCATATTCCACTAACGTGTGACAAAAATTAAATTTTACATGAACTCACCATACCCTCACAGAATACCTTAGGGTGTCTGCTTTCTAAAATGGGGTCACTTGTGTGGTATTTTTACTGCCCTGGCATTTTAGGGCTCCCTAACGTGAGAAGGAGTTTGGAATCCAAATGCGTAAAAATGTCCTGTGAATCTAAAGGTACTCAATGGATTTAGGGTCCCTTTGCGCATCTTGGCTGCAAAAAGTGTCACACATGTGGTATCGCCGTACTCAGAGAAATAGGGCAATGTGTTTTGGGTGCATTGTTACATATACCCATGCTGGGTGTGAAAATATCTCTGTAAATGACAACTTTTTCCATTTTTTATACAAAGTTGTCAATTTACAGAGATATTTCTACACCCAGCATGGGTATATGTAAAAATACACCCCAAAACACATTGCCCTACTTCTCCTGAGTACGGCGATACCACATGAGTGACACTTTTTTGCAGCCAAGATGCGCAAAGGGGCCCTAAATCCAATGAGTACCTTTAGGATTTCACAGGACATTTTTACGCATTTCGATTCCAAACTCCTTCTCACACTAGACAAAAAGGAAAAACAGGCAGCAGGCTCATAAACTTGAACGTTACAAACTTTATAAAACCTGAACATAAAACTTTTTTTTATCAAACCTGAACATCAAAACTTTTAAAACCTGAACTAACTCAAGATTTTTTTTTTCTTGCTACCTGTTTAATATATTTTTTTTTTCCTTTTCACTCTTTATTTTACTTGCAGAAACCTCTCCTTTCTCATGGAACAATGTGTAAAGTGTAAATCACACAGAGATAGTGCGAAGTACATTATGCACTTTATCCCAAGTGAAAGGAGACGTTTCTACCATTTCACATTTCTGCTGTAGCACACAAGCACCCCTATGTGTTAGGGTCTCTCAAAACCTAGTAACCTGAGAGAACCTAGAGCCTGATTGTAAAAACTACCTGTGTCCTGCAATCCCTACGTCCCTAAGTGTACCTGAGTGTGGTACTTCCAGAAACACTCCACTAGGCATAGGGCAGGGTGGTCAGGACAGTCAGAACAGAAATAACGGGTGTCACACCTTATTCCACTCCTGCTACAGACACGACATCTTTTTCGGGGTGGCGGTTGGGTTGAGGTATCAGCAACGACATTGGGGAAATGTCACTAATGTAGACGGCTCACTACACTGGTGGTTGGGGCCACGGAACCTCCTGGATACATGATCTCTTCCTGAAATTTGAGGAAGGATCCTGTTCTCCCAGCCTTACTGTAGAGAACAAAACTATTATACATAGCCAATTGAAATAAATATACAGACACCTTCCTATACCAGCGTATGGTGCATCGGGAAATCAAATACGGGGCCAACATCTGGTCATTGAAGTCCACCCCTCCCATGTAGAGGTTATAGTCGTGGACTGAGAGGGGCTTTTCAACGACACTGGTTGCCCGTTCAATTTGTATTGTCGTGTCTGCGTGAATGGAGGAGAGCATGTAAACGTCACGCTTGTCTCTCCATTTCACCGCGAGCAGTTCTTGGTTACACAATGCAGCCCTCTCCCCCCTTGCGAGACGGGTGGTAAGGAGCCATTGGGGGAAGCCCCGGCGACTAGGTCGCACGGTGCCACAGCAGCCAATCTGTTTTAAGAACAAATGCCTGAAGAGGGCCACACTTGTGTAGAAATTGTCCACATAAAGATGGTACCCCTTGCCGAATAAGGGTGACACCAAGTCCCAGACTATCTTCCCACTGCTCCCCAGGTAGTCAGGGCAACCGAACGGCTCCAGGGTCTGATCTTTTCCCCATAGATCCGAAATTTGTGTGTATAGCCTGTGGCCCTTTCACAGAGCTTATACAATTTGACCCCATACCGGGCACGCTTGCTTGGGATGTACTGTTTGAAGCCAAGGTGCCCGGTAAAATGTATAAGGGACTCGTCTACGCAGATGTTTTGTGCGGGGGTATACAAATCTGCAAATTTCAGGTTGAAGTGGTCTATGAGGGGCCGAATTTTGTGGAGTCGGTCAAAAGCTGGGTGGCCTCTGGGACGGGAGGTGGTGTTGTCGCTAAAGTGCAGGAAACGCAGGATGGTCTCAAATGGTGTCCTGGACATGGCAGCAGAGAACATGGGCATGTGATGAATTGGGTTCGTGGACCAATATGACCGCAATTCATGTTTTTTGTCAGGTCCATGTTGGAGGAGAAGGCCCAGAAAAGTTTAACATTCGGAAACTTGGAGTGGTTTCCACCGGAAAGGCTGGGCATAGAAGCTTTCCGGGTTGGCAGTAATAAATTGAGTGGCATACCGATTTGTTTCTGCCACGACTAAGTCATAGAGCTCCGCAGTGAAGAACAGCTCAAAAAACCCCAGTGTCGATCCGATCTGAGCTGTCTCCACCCGAACTCCTGACTGGGCGGTGAAAGGGGGAACTAATGGTGCGGCTGAAGTTGGGGGCTGCCAATCAGGGTTTGGCAGCACCTCAGGGATTCTAGGGGCTCTACGGGCCTGTCTGTGTGGTGGCTGCGACTGGGCAATTACTGCACGTGCCACCGTACCAGCTTCAACTGCCCTTCTGGTGCTCGCCACTTCACCATGTAGTACGGCAGTGCTGGTAGTAGGTCCAGGATGGGCTGCACTGCTGGTGTATGCCTCACCATGTATTCCGGCAGTGCCAGCCCCACTCTGCTGCCCTTGTAACGGATCCTGCGCTACCTGTGGTCTAGCGACACGGGGCCGGGCACGCCTGGTGGTATCATGGACCTCAACCCCCTCGTCCGAACTTTGGGTCAGACTGCCACTGCTTTCTACAGGTTCATATTCTGACCCGCTAGATTCGTCAGATGAGGGTTCCCATTCCTCATCCGACTGGGTCAGAATCCTGTAGGCCTCTTCAGGAGAATACCCCTTATTTGACATTTGGACGACTAAATTTAGGGGGTATTCCCTGAGACTACCCAAGAAAAAGAGCAACCCTGTCTTACAAATGGGAGGGTAGTGAAGAACAGAAGCCGCTGCGAGTGCTAAAAAAGATCAAAATTGATTTTTTTATCGCCGCAGCGCTTGTGAAGTGATTGTGCAGTGATTACAAAAAAAAAATTTTTTTTGTCACTGCGCCGGGGTGGGCGTGGGTGAACGCACGTGTGGGCGACCAATCAGGCCTGATAGGGCAAACACTGCGTTTTGGGTGGGGGGCGAACTAAGGTGACACTAAGACTATTATAGATCTGACTGTGATCAGTTCTGATCACTTACAGATACTATAAAAGTACAAATGCTGATTAGCGCTACAATAATCAGCGAATCAGTGACTGCGGTGCGGTGGGCTGGGCGCTAACGCTAACTACCTACCAAAGGGGGCCTAAACTAATCTAAACCTTAAAGTCAATCTTGGTGGAAAAAAAAAAAATGACAGTTTACACTAATCACTTTTTTCCCCTTTCACTAGATGATTGACAGGTGACTGAGAGGGGTGATCAAGGGGTTAATTGGGGTGATGGGGGGTGATCAGGGCCTGAAGTGTGGTGCTTGGTGTACTCACTGTAGAGATGTGCTCTCTCCTGGGTCCAACCGACGAAAAGGACCCAGGAGAGGGCACAGAAGCCATTTAATGCATTATATTTTTAAATATAATGCATTTCATGGCTCTTGATTCGTTTTTTTAAAAATCACCAGCCTACCAGCGCAGATCATTGGCTGGCAGGCTGGAGACGAACTTCCCCTGTGCTGATCCCTACAGTCTGTGTGCCCGTTCAGGCGCACAGATCGCGTCATCTCGCCAACGAGGAACAGAAGGACCGCCAAGATCACGCGCATCTGCGTGCGGCGGTCCTAAAGAGGTTAAAGCAAGCCAATACAGTGTGTAGTGTAAACATTTCATTATCTGTGCCCTAGTGTAGTGCCAAAAATTTGTATTTGTTTATCTCCAGTGCATTACAGCAAGCCAATACAGTGTGTATTTAAAAAATTTAATTATCTGTGGCCTAGTGTAGTGCCAAAAATTTGTATTTCTCTGTATCCAGTACATTACATCAAGCCAATACAGTGTGTAGTTTAAAAATTCCATTTTCTGTGGCATAGTGTAGTGCCGAAAATTTGTATTTTTTTAATCTCCAGTACATTACAGAAAGCCAATACAGTGTGTATTGTAAAAATTTGATTATCTGTGGCCTAGTGTAGTGCCGAAAATTTGTATTTTTTTAATCTCCAGTACATTACAGAAAGCCAATACAGTGTGTACTGTAAAAATTTTATTATCTGTGGCCTAGTTTAGTGCCGCAAATTTATATTTTTCTATCTCCAATACATTAAAGAAAGCCAATACAGTGTGTACTGTAAAAATGTCATTATGTGGCCTAGTGTAGTGTCGAAAATTTGTATTTCTCTGTATCCAGTACATTAAAGCAAGCCAATACAGTGTGTACTGTAAAAATGTAATTATCTGTGTTCTAGTGTAGTGCTAAAAATTTGTATTTTTCTGTCTCCAGTACATGACAGAAAGCCAATACAGTGTGTATTGTAAAAATGTCATTATCTATGGCCTAGTGTATTGCTGAAAATTTGTATTTCTCTGTATCCAGTACATTAAAGCAAGCCAATACAGTTTGTACTGTAAAAATTTTATTATCTGTGGCCTAGTTTAGTGCCGCAAATTTATATTTTTCTATCTCCAATACATTATAGCAAGCCAATACAGTGTGAATTGTAAAAATTTGATTATCTGTGGCCTAGTGTAGTGGCGAAAATGTGTATTTCTCTGTATCCAGTACATTAAAGCAAGCCAATACAGTATGTACTATAAAAATTTCATTATCTGTGGCCTGGTGTAGTGCCAAAAATTTGTATTTTTCTGTCTCCAGTACATTACAGCAAGCCAATACAGTGTGTATTTTAAAAATGGCGTTATCTGTGGCCTAGTGTAGTGCTGAAATTTTGTATTTTTCTGTCTCCAGTACATTACAGCAAACCAATACAGTGTGTATTGTAAAAATTTCATTATCTTTGGCCTAGTGTAGTGCTATAAATTTTTATTTCTCTGTATCCAGTAAACAGCAAGCCAATATAGTGTGTAGTGTACAAATTTCATTATCAGTGTCCTGGTGTAGTGCCAAAAATCTGTATTTTCCTTTATCCAGTACATTAAAGCAAGCCAATACAGTGTGTATTGTAAAAATGCCATTATCTCTGGGCTAGTGTAGTGCCGAGAATCTGTAGTTTTCTGTATCCAGTACTGTCCTGCTTTAGAAAACTGTCTTTAGCGGCCTCTGCTTGCTGATGGTGCAAGCAGAGGCCATGGCAATGGGCGTGATGCTGATGGTGCAAGCAGAGGCCATGGCCCTGGGCGTAAGGAAAACACTGTCCAAGTAGGACCAGTGTGAACAGGTGGTCGGTTGTATTGCAGAAGATAATGCTTCCAGTCGGTTAAGCACCACCTTCTATTCCACAAAGTCCAGTCTCTGTAGCCAAGAGTCTGGTCAACGGCATCCTCACTCTGATCCTCCTTACTCCCACCATGTCACGTCTGGCCAAACAAGTGATCCCACACTATTCACATGACCTCTTTTCATCGCCAGTACTTGGTTTGGCTCTCTCACCAAGCACGCTTGAAGAGGCACATGAGATATTGTGCCCTGATTCCCAAACTCTTGAGCCTTCACAGTTTCAAGAAGATGTTGGTGGTGAACGGCAATCATTCGTTCACGAGGTGGATGATGATGAGACAGAGTTGCCAATCACTGAGGTGGTGGTTAGGTCAAGCCAGGAGGATTACCAGAGTGAGGAAGTGGAAGAGGAGGTGGTGGACGATGAGGTCACTGACCCAACATGGGAAGGTGAAAAGCCAAGCGAGGACAGAAGTACAGAGGGGGAGGGATCCGTAGCACTACAACAATCTAGAAGAGGCAGTAGGGTTGCAAAAGGGAGACTTTGGCCCACACCAAACAGGCCCGCAACCGTTACACCTAGCACCCACATGCGTAAATCTACCTTGCCAAGGGGTAGGTGTTCCGCAGTATGGCGCTTTTTTGAGGAAAGCACACACGGCAAAAGAGCGGTAGTTTGCAACCTGTGCCGTACCAAAATTATCGAAGGCGTGAACATTAACAACCTCACCACCACCAGCATGATCTGCCACATGGCATCCAAGCACCCTAATAAGTGGGCTAAACGCCTGGGTCCACACGGTGCTTCAGCGGGTCCCACCACTGCCTCCACGTCCCCTCTGTTACGCACTGCTGGCCAATCCCCTGTTGAAGGCGCAAGCAAGGATGCCCCTCGCCCTGCACCTTCGCATGAACCGTCACCAACAACATCCACTTCCCTGTCCCCGCGCTGCATCCAAATGTCGATAACACAGGCATTTGAACACAAGCGCAAATTAACACCCACCCACCCACAGGCCATAGCACGAAATGAGCAACTTTCAAAATTACTGGCCCTTGAAATGTTGCCATTTAGGCTTGTGGACACTGAGGCCTTCCGCAGCCTGATGTCGGCAGCCGTCCCTCGGTACGCATTCCCCAGCCGCAACTATTTTTCACAGTGTGCCGTGCCCGCCTTACACCAGCATGTGTCCCATTACATCACCTGTGCCCTGACCAACGCACTTACTGGAAAGGTCCACTTCACCACAGACACATGGACAAGTGCTGGTGGCCAGGGATGCTATATTTCCCTGTCTGCACAATGGGTGAATGTTGTGGAGGCCGGGAGTAAGTCGGACCCTGGGATGGCACAGGTGCTACCCACGCCCAGAATTGCGGGCCCTATGTCCATCAGGGTCTCCTCCAGCAGCTATGTTACTAGCTTCAACCCCCACTTCTCCTCCACTGGATCCTCCTCCACTTCCACCTCCAAAAGCAGTCAGTCATCAGTAGCTAGCTGGAAGCAGTTTTGCACTGCTGTGGGTAAGCGTCAACAGGCCGTGCTGAAGCTGATCTGTTTAGGGGACAAACAGCACACCGCCGCAGAGCTGTGGCAGAGAATAAGGGACCAGACCGAGCTGTGGCTTCCGCCACTCAACCTAGAAACAGGCATAATTGTGTCTGACAATAGCCGTAACTTGGAGGCGGCTTTGGAGCTGGGCAACTTGACACACATTCCATGCCTAGCTCACGTCTTAAACTTAGTGGTTCAGTGGTTTATCAAAACCTACCGCAATTTGCTGGAGCTACTAGTGAAGGTGCGCTGCTTTTGTGCCCATTTCCGAAAGTCGTCCACAGCTTCAGCCATTCTGTCAACGCTGCAGCAGCGCTTGTGGCTTCCAGCACATCAACTGTTGTGTGACGTGAGCACACAGTGGAACTCTACGTTTTACATGTTGGCCAGGCTTGATGAGCAGCAGAGGGCAGTTGTGGAATACCAGCTGCAACATGGCCATCGCCTTTCCAGTCAACTGCCACTATTCACAAGCGAGGAGTGGGCATTGATGTCAGACCTATGTGAGGGTTTAAAAACTTTGATGAATCCACACAGATGGTTAGTGGCGATAACGCTATTATCAGTGTAACCATCCCACTGCTGTGTCTACTCAAACAATCGCTGCTCACAATTAGGAGGATGCTTTGAATGTGGCAGACAAGGTAATGGGGGAGGAGATGACACAGGGTGATAGCCAGACCTCCCCCAGTTCGTCTTCTCAGGCCATGAAGTGGAGGAGGAGGAGAAGGAGGAGCTGGAGACACTTGCCTCTGCTACAGAGGCTAGTACCAATGGAACTTTAATTCCATCTGTTCAGTGTGGATGGGCAGAAGAGGAGGAGGATGAGGGTATGGAGAGTCATCCTGAAGTTGACATCGACTTCTTGCCCATTGGTACTCTGGCACACATGGCTGACTTCATGTTAGGCTGCCTTTGCCGTGACTCTTGCGCTATACGCATTTTAGGTAACACAGATTACTGGGTGTTCACCCTTCTCGACCCCAGCTACAAAGAGAACTTCTCATCAGTGTCTGTACTTCCTTAGGCAACCAAGAAAGGGAGACAAGAGGAATACACAGTAGTTCCAACAGAGGCAGGGCAACACTTTCCAAGGCATGGGACACTTTCATGACAGCGCGCCAGCAACCTCTCCCTGAAGCGTGGCCTAGTGCTACAAGGAGGGAAAAGTTTTGAAAGATGGTGAAGAAATACATTGCAGACCGTGTCAGCATCCTAAATGATCCCTCAGTACCTTACAACTACTGGGTGTCTAAGCTGGACACATGGCACAAACTTGCGCTCTATGCCTTGGAGGTGCTGGCCTGCCCTGCCGCCAGCGTATTGTCTGAGCGTGTATTTAGTGCTGCTGGTGGCATTATAACAGATAAGTGTATCTGCTTGTCTGTCCACTGACAATGCTGACAGGTTGACATAAAAATGAACAAGGCCTGGATTGCCCCTGACTTCTCCACTCCACCAGTGGAAAGCTGAGCTAATGAGGAACAAAAACGCAATTTAAATTCATACTTTATAATGTACTTAATCCACAAGATTCAGATGCACCCTTTTCACCGCAAAAAAAAGGGTATATGTTTGAATCTTGTTTTCTCATCCACCCCCTTCTCCTCTTCCATACAGAATATATATGCCCTCACTACTGTGTTTTGTAGGGTTCGCTTGGCTTCAGGCCCTCACTAGTGATGTCGCGAACACAAAATTTTCAGTTCGCGAACAGCGAACGCGAACTACCGCAAATGTTTGCGAACGGGCGAACCGGGCGAACCGCCATAGACTTCAATTGGCAGGCGAATTTTAAAACCCACAGGGACTCTTTCTGGCCACAATAGTGATGAGAAAGTTGTTTCAAGGGGTCTAACACCTGGACTGTGGCATGCCGGAGGGGGATCTATGGCAAAACTCCCATGGAAAATTACGTAGTGGACGCAAAGTCGGGTTTTAATCCATAAAGGGCATAAATCAACTAACATTCCTAAATTGTTTGGAATAACGTGCTTTAAAACATCCAGTGTGTGTATACGATCAGGTATGATGTTGTATCGATCAGGTAGTGTAAGGGTTACGCCCGCTTCACTGACATTGACAGACCAAACTCCCCTTTTAATGCACCGCAAACAGTTCATTTGCACAACCGCAAACTCCCCATTTGCACAAGGTTGGATACCAAGCTAGCCACGTCCGGTGATGTCATTGAAGGTTTCTTCCTCCACCCAGCCACGTACAACACCAAGGGTCCCCGAAAGGTCAATTGAATTGATTTTTCGAACGGTGAGATGGTTAAAAAAAACGCTGGCTCCCTCCACTCTGTTTTAAACCACGGTGACTGCGTCTGCACCGTGCAATTTACTGTCACACCCGATATGAGTGGTATTTTCTGTATTACTATTCTCATCAGTTTAATCCCTCTAACGTCCCCAATCTGGGGGCCATTTATTGAATAGATTTTTCGAACGGGGAGATGGTTAAAAAAACGCTGGCTCCCTCCACTCTGTTTTAAACCACGGTCACTGCGTCTGCGCCGTGCAATTTACTGTCACACCCGATATGAGTGGTATTTTCTGTAGTACTATTCTCATCAGTTTAATCCCTCTAACGTCCCTAATCTGGGGGCCATTTATTGAATAGATTTTTCGAACGGGGAGATGGTTAAAAAAACGCTGGCTCCCTCCACTCTCTTTTAAACCACGGTGACTGCGTCTGCGCCGTGCAATTTACTGTCACACCCGATATGAGTGGTATTTTCTGTAGTACTATTCTCATCAGTTTAATCCCTCTAACGTCCCCGACTCCCCAATCTAGGGGCCATTTATTAAATAGATTTTTGAACGGGGAGATGGTTAAAAAAACGCTGGCTCCCTCCACTGATATGAGTGGTATTTTCTGTAGTATTATTCTCATCAGTTTAATCCCTGTTACGTCCCATATCAGGGATTGCCTTTTGTGAAAAATTTTTTAGGACGGGTACCTTCGACTGCCTTCACAGTGACAGACCAAACTCTCGTACACTAAACTGAATTGATTTCAGGAACCGGGAGATGGAAAAAGCAGCTTGGTCGGTCCTCTTACTCCCAAATTGGGGCACTGCGCGTGCACAGAGCAATGTGCTGTGACACCCTATATGAGTGGTGTCTTAACTAGTACTATTGCTATCAGTTTAATCCTGTTACGGACCCTATCCGGTCGAATTGATTAACCATTGTCGAATCCCCATTGACATCCCCTTATAAGCTGTGTAAAGCATATTTTTTAGTTTGGTTTTGAACTGCTGCATCCTTTCCGACTTTCGGTAATTTGGTAACATTTCTGCCACTTTCTGCTTATACCGGGGTCTAGTAGCGTGGCCACCCGATCGCTTTTGGTCTGATCATAATGAAGCAACGGCCTTATCATCTGGGGTGTGGCAACATTGCCAACACACTTATAGAGGTGATGATGATTGCTTCATTGTGATACGTAAGCCCCTTCACCACAACAAGGTAACGATCACGAAGGGAATTGACACTTGTATGTGCCTTTTTTTTGGTTTGTTTTTGCAGCCACAGTGCTGCACCATAGGACAGAAAAATTAGGCATGTACACATGCCTGAAAAATAATTGCACTGTTGCAGCCGCTATTGTAGCAGCGGCCAGAAAAATTTATGTTTTCCAGGCAGAAAAGTGACTAAAACATTGCGGCTTGAACCCTAGTTGGTGGTGGAGAATTCACGAAAGTCATCCGGTATGCAGACATTAAATACAGCAGCGTGGGGACCATTTTAAGGCCATGGCATGTAATCAGGCCTTTTGTTAGTCAAACGTATCCCCCACTGTCAGTCCCTTCGGGATCCATGCCTCATTCATCTTTATGAAGGTGAGGTAATCAACACTTTTTTGACCGAGGCGACTTCTCTTGTCAGTGACAATGCCTCCTGCTGCACTGAAGGTCCTTTCTGACAGGACACTTGAAGCAGGGCAGGCCAGAAGTATTATCGCAAACTGGGATAGCTCAGGCCACAGGTCAAACCTGCACACCCAGTAGTGAAGGGGTTCATTGCTCCTCAGAGTGTCGATATCTGCTGTTAAGGCGAGGTAGTCTGCTACCTGTCGGTCGAGTCGTTCTCTAAGGCTGGATCCCGAAAGGCTGTGGCGATGAGTAGGACTGAAAAAGCTCCGCATGTCCTCCATCAACAACACATCTGTAAATCGTCCAGTCATTGCCGCCGTGGTAGGAGGAGGATTACACTCACCTCTTCCCCTGTTAGATTCCCGTTGTGCTGTGACATTCCCCTTATAAGCTGTGTAAAGCATATTTTTAGTTTGGTTTTGAACTGCTGCATCCTTTCCGACTTTCGGTAATTTGGTAACATTTCTGCCACTTTCTGCTTATACCGGGGTCTAGTAGCGTGGCCACCCAGTACAGATCGTTCTCCTTTATCCTTTTTATACGTGGGTCCCTCAACAGACATGACAGCATGAAAGACCCCATTTGAACAAGGTTGGATGCAGAGCTACTCATTTCCCGTTCCTCGTCCTCACTGATGTCATTGACGGTCTGTTCTTCCCCCAGCCACGTACAACACCATGGGTCCCAGATAGGTGACAACAACTGAGCACCCTGGGGTGCCTGCTGTGGTTGGTCTTCCTCCTCCTCAAAGCCACCACATTCCTCCTCTGACTCCTCTTCCTCATACTCCTCTTCCAGCGTTGCTGCAGGTCCGACAAGCGATGATGACAAGGCTGTTTCTGGTGGTGATGGTGACCACAACTCTTCCTCTTCCTCTTCACGCTCATCTACAGCCTGATCCAGAACTCTTCGCAGGGCACGCTCCAGGAAGAAAACAAATGGGATGAGGTCGCTGATGGTGCCTTCGGTGCGACTGACTAGGTTTGTCACCTCCTCAAAAGGACGCATAAGCCTACAGGCATTGCGCATGAGTGTCAGTAACGTGGCAAAAGATTCCCAGCTCCGCAGAAGGCTGTCCTAGCACCCCGGTCATACAAATACTCGTTGACGGCTTTTTCTTGTTGGAGCAGGCGGTCGAACATTAGGAGTGTTGAATTCCAACGTGTCGGGCTGTCGCATATCAAGCGCCTCACTGGCATGTTGTTTCGCCGCTGAATATCGGAAAAGTGCGCCATGGCCGTGTAGGAACGCCTGAAATGGCCACACACCTTCCTGGCCTGCTTGAGGACGTCCTGTAAGCCTGGGTACTTAGACACAAAACGTTGTACGATGAGATTCAACACATGTGCCATGCACGGCACATGTGACAACTTGCCCAAATTTAATGCCGACAACAGATTGCTTCCATTGTCACACACCACTTTGCCGATCTCCAGTTGGTGCGGGGTCAGCCACTGATCCACCTGTGCGTTCAGGGCGGACAGGAGTGCTGGTCCTGTGTGGCTCTCTGCTTTCAGGCAAGTCAACCCCAAGATAGCGTGACACTGTCGTATCCGGGATGTGGAATAGCCCCTGGGGAGCTGGGGGAATCAGTTGATGTGCAGCCAGACGCCGCAGCAGAAGAGGACTCAGCCGAGGAGGATATTGAAGAGGATGGAGTAGGAGTAGAGGAGGTGGCAGTAGGTCTGCCTGCAAGTCGTGGTGGTGTCACCAACTCCGCTGCGGAGCCACGCATTCCATGCTTGTCAGCCGTCAGCAGGTTGACCCAATGCGCAGTATACGTGATATACCTGCCCTGACCGTGCTTTGCAGACCAGGTATCAGTGGTCAGATGGACCCTTGCCCCAACACTGTATGCCAGAGATGCCATGACTTCCTTTTCAATGACATGGTAGAGGTTTGGGATTGCCTTTTTGAAAAAAATTTCGTCCGGGTACCTTCCACTGTGGTGTCCCAATAGCGACAAATTTTTGAAGGCCTCAGACTCTACCAGCTGGTATGGTAAAAGCTGGCGGGCTAAGAGTTCCGTCAAGCCAGCTGTCAGTCGCCGGGCAAGGGGGTGACTTTGTGACATTGGCTTCTTATGCTCAAACATGTCCTTGACAGACACCTGACTGTGGGCAGATGAGCAGGAACTGCTGAAGGTGAGAGATGGAGTGGCGGGTGGTTGAGAGGGGGCAGGGAGGACAGCAGTGGTTGACGTGGCTGAAGATGCTGGACCAGGAGGAGCATGGTGGCTTTGAGTTTGTGTGCTGCTTGTACTCATGTGTTGATCCCATAGGCGTTTGTGATGTGAGATCATGTGCCTTCGCAAAGCAGTTGTACCAAGGTGGGTGTTGGACTTCCCACGACTCAGTTTCTTTTGGCACAGGTTGCAAATGGCATTGCTTTTATCAGAGGCAGACACACAAAAAAATGCCACACTGCTGAGCTTTGCAATGACGGCATTCTAGTGGTGGCAACAGCATGCGTTGACTGGCGTGCTGTCTGGCTGACCCCAGGTGCCGATACATGCTGTCTGACTGTGCCACTAACTCCTTGCGACGACCTCCCCCTGCTTCCAACTCGTCTCCTCATTCTCTCTGTCTCCCCTTCAGAACTTTCCCCCTCTTCTTCTCTTCGAGCAGGCACCCACGTGGCATCCGTGGACACATCGTCATCATCAACCGCTTCACTTGTATCTGACACCTCAGCAAAGGAAGCAGCAGCGGGTACAACATCATCATCATCATCATCACACTGTACGTCCATGTGTGTAATCCTGCCTGACTGAGACATATCCCGTAATCTACATCATCTGGCAATAATGGTTGCGCATCACTAATTGCATCCAACTGATGTGTAAATAACTCCTCTGACGGATCAAGTGAAGCGGCTGTGGTGGCTGTGGTGGTAGTGGTGGTGGTGGCGACGGGCGGGTGCGTGGTAACTTGAGAGCAGGTGACCGAAGCTGAGCTGGAGGAGGATGGTGCGTCAAGGTTCTTAGCGGAAGCTGTTGAAGATTGGGTGTCCTGTCTAAGCCAGTCAACTACGTCCTCTGAATTTTTCGGGTTCAGGGTACGTGGCCTCTGAAAACTGGGCATTATTCCAGGGAAAGTGGAAATCACAGCACCACGACCACGACGGCCCCTGCGGGGTGGCCTGCCTCTGCCTGTTTTTTTTTTTTAGATAAGTGTTACTACGCGTGCTAGGTACTGTGCCAGCCGGTATGAGTGGTTGGCACTGGCAGTGGGCACACTACAGTCTGTGGAAGTGGGCCTGACACACACTGGCAGCAGGCAAGCAACTGAATTTAGACTACTGTCTAAAAATTAAATGCCTTATTTATCGGCAAGCTACTGTGCCACCCGGTATCAGTGGTTGGCACTGGCAGTGGGCACACTACAGTCAGTGGAAGAGGGCCTGACACACACTGGCAGCAGGCAAGCAACTCAATTTAGACTACTGTCTAAAATTAAATGCCTAATTTATCGGCAAGCTACTGTGCCACCCGGTATCAGTGGTTGGCACTGGCAGTGGGCACACTACAGTCAGTGGAAGCGGGCCTGACAAACACTGGCAGCAGGCAAGCAACTGAATTTAGACTACTGTCTAAAAATTAAATGCCTTATTTATCGGCAAGCTACTGTGCCACCCGGTATCAGTGGTTGGCACTGGCAGTGGGCACACTACAGTCAGTGGAAGAGGGCCTGACACACACTGGCAGCAGGCAAGCAACTGAATTTAGACTACTGTCTAAAAATTAAATGCCTAATTTATCGGCAAGCTACTGTGCCACCCGGTATCAGTGGTTGGCACTGGCAGTGGGCACACTACAGTCAGTGGAAGAGGGCCTGACACACACTGGCAGCAGGCAAGCAACTGAATTTAGACTACTGTCTAAAAATTAAATGCCTTATTTATCGGCAAGCTACTGTGCCACCCGGTATCAGTGGTTGGCACTGGCAGTGGGCACACTACAGTCAGTGGAAGAGGGCCTGACACACACTGGCAGCAGGCAAGTAACTGAATTTAGACTACTGTCTAAAAATTAAATGCCTTATTTATCGGCACGCTACAGTGCCACCCGGTATCAGTGGTTGGCACTGGCAGTGGGCACACTACAGTCAGTGGAAGAGGGCCTGACACACACTGGCAGCAGGCAAGCAACTGAATTTAGACTACTGTCTAAAAATTAAATGCCTAATTTATCGGCAAGCTACTGTGCCACCCGGTATCAGTGGTTGGCACTGGCAGTGGGCACACTACAGTCAGTGGAAGAGGGCCTGAAACACACTGGCAGCAGGCAAGCAACTGAATTTAGACTACTGTCTAAAAATTAAATGCCTTATTTATCGGCAAGCTACTGTGCCACCCGGTATCAGTGGTTGGCACTTGCAGTGGGCACACTACAGTCTGTGGAGGTGGGCCTGACACACACTGGCAGCAGGCAAGCAACTGAATTTAGACTACTGTCTAAAAATTAAATGCCTTATTTATCGGCAAGCTACTGTGCCACCCGGTATCAGTGGTTGGCACTGGCAGTGGGCACACTACAGTCAGTGGAAGAGGGCCTGACACACACTGGCAGCAGGCAAGCAACTGAATTTAGACTACTGTCTAAAAATTAAATGCCTAATTTATCGGCAAGCTACTGTGCCACCCGGTATCAGTGGTTGGCACTGGCAGTGGGCACACTACAGTCAGTGGAAGAGGGCCTGGCACACACTGGCAGCAGGCAAGCAACTGAATTTAGACTACTGTCTAAAAATTAAATGCCTTATTTATCGGCAAGCTACTGTGCCACCCGGTATCAGTGGTTGGCACTGGCAGTGGGCACACTACAGTCAGTGGAAGTGGGCCTGACACACACTGGCAGGCAACTAACCTTAGATTAAAGTGTAAAAATTAAGTGCCTTTTTTTTAAGCAAAGTCCTATGCCACACGGGATGACAGGGGTGGGCACTGGCAGTGGGCACACTACAGTCAGTTGAAGTCGGCCTGACACACACTAGCAGCAGGCAAGCAGCTGAAATTACACTAAAGTGTAAAAATTAAATGCCTTTTTATGCAAAGTCCTGTGCCAGCCGGTATGAGTGGTGGACACTGGCAGTGGGCACACTACAGTCAGTGGAAGTCAGCCTGACACACACTGGCAGGCAACTAACCTTAGATTAAAGTGTAAAAATTAAGTGCCTTTTTTTAAGCAAAGTCCTGTGCCACACGGGATGACAGGGGTGGGCACTGGCAGTGGGCACACTACAGTCAGTTGAAGTCGGCCTGACACACACTAGCAGCAGGCAAGCAGCTGAAATTACACTAAAGTGTAAAAATTAAATGCCTTTTTATGCAAAGTCCTGTGCCAGCCGGTATGAGTGGTGGACACTGGCAGTGGGCACACTACAGTCAGTGGAAGTCAGCCTGGCACACACTGGCAGGCAACTAACCTTAGATTAAAGTGTAAAAATTAAGTGCCTTTTTTTTAAGCAAAGTCCTGTGCCACACGGGATGACAGGGGTGGGCACTGGCAGTGGGCACACTACAGTCAGTTGAAGTCGGCCTGACACACACTAGCAGCAGGCAAGCAGCTGAAATTACACTAAAGTGTAAAAATTAAATGCCTTTTTTTTGCAAAGTCCTGTGCCAGCCGGTATGAGTGGTGGACACTGGCATTGGGCACACTACAGTCAGTGGAAGTCGGCCTGACACACACTAGCAGCAGGCAAGCAGCTGAAATTACACTAAAGTGTAAAAATTAAATGCCTTTTTTATGCAAAGTCCTGTGCCAGCCGGTATGAGTGGTGGACACTGGCAGTGGGCACACTACAGTCAGTGGAAGTCAGCCTGACACACACTGGCAGGCAACTAACCTTAGATTAAAGTGTAAAAATTAAGTGCCTTTTTTTTAAGCAAAGTCCTGTGCCACACGGGATGACAGGGGTGGGCACTGGCAGTGGGCACACTACAGTCAGTTGAAGTCGGCCTGACACACACTAGCAGCAGGCAAGCAGCTGAAATTACACTAAAGTGTAAAAATTAAATGCCTTTTTATGCAAAGTCCTGTGCCAGCCGGTATGAGTGGTGGACACTGGCAGTGGGCACACTACAGTCAGTGGAAGTCAGCCTGACACACACTGGCAGGCAACTAACCTTAGATTAAAGTGTAAAAATTAAGTGCCTTTTTTTAAGCAAAGTCCTGTGCCACACGGGATGACGGGGTGGGCACTGGCAGTGGGCACACTACAGTCAGTTGAAGTCAGCCTGACACACACTGGCAGGCAACTAACCTTAGATTAAAGTGTAAAAATGAAGTGCCTTTTTTTAAGCAAAGTCCTGTGCCACACGGGATGACAGGGGTGGGCACTGGCAGTGGGCACACTACAGTCAGTTGAAGTCGGCCTGACACACACTAGCAGCAGGCAAGCAGCTGAAATTACACTAAAGTGTAAAAATTAAATGCCTTTTTCATGCAAAGTCCTGTGCCAGCCGGTATGAGTGGTGGACACTGGCAGTGGGCACACTACAGTCAGTGGAAGTCAGCCTGACACACACTGGCAGGCAACTAACCTTAGATTAAAGTGTAAAAATGAAGTGCCTTTTTTTAAGCAAAGTCCTGTGCCACACGGGATGACAGGGGTGGGCACTGGCAGTGGGCACACTACAGTCAGTTGAAGTCGGCCTGACACACACTAGCAGCAGGCAAGCAGCTGAAATTACACTAAAGTGTAAAAATTAAATGCCTTTTTATGCAAAGTCCTGTGCCAGCCGGTATGAGTGGTGGGCACTGGCAGTGGGCACACTACAGTCAGTGGAAGTCAGCCTGACACACACTGGCAGGCAACTAACCTTAGATTAAAGTGTAAAAATTAAATGCCTTTTTTGATGCAAAGTCCTGTACCACACGGGATGACAGGGGTGGGCACTGGCAGTGGGCACACTACAGTCAGTTGAAGTCGGCCTGACACACACTAGCAGCAGGCAAGCAGCTGAAATTACACTAAAGTGTAAAAATTAAATGCCTTTTTATGCAAAGTCCTGTGCCAGCCGGTATGAGTGGTGGACACTGGCAGTGGGCACACTACAGTCAGTGGAAGTCAGCCTGACACACACTGGCAGGCAACTAACCTTAGATTAAAGTGTAAAAATTAAGTGCCTTTTTTTAAGCAAAGTCCTGTGCCACACGGGATGACGGGGTGGGCACTGGCAGTGGGCACACTACAGTCAGTTGAAGTCAGCCTGACACACACTGGCAGGCAACTAACCTTAGATTAAAGTGTAAAAATGAAGTGCCTTTTTTTTTAAGCAAAGTCCTGTGCCACACGGGATGACAGGGGTGGGCACTGGCAGTGGGCACACTACAGTCAGTTGAAGTCGGCCTGACACACACTAGCAGCAGGCAAGCAGCTGAAATTACACTAAAGTGTAAAAATTAAATGCCTTTTTCATGCAAAGTCCTGTGCCAGCCGGTATGAGTGGTGGACACTGGCAGTGGGCACACTACAGTCAGTGGAAGTCAGCCTGACACACACTGGCAGGCAACTAACCTTAGATTAAAGTGTAAAAATGAAGTGCCTTTTTTTAAGCAAAGTCCTGTGCCACACGGGATGACAGGGGTGGGCACTGGCAGTGGGCACACTACAGTCAGTTGAAGTCGGCCTGACACACACTAGCAGCAGGCAAGCAGCTGAAATTACACTAAAGTGTAAAAATTAAATGCCTTTTTATGCAAAGTCCTGTGCCAGCCGGTATGAGTGGTGGGCACTGGCAGTGGGCACACTACAGTCAGTGGAAGTCAGCCTGACACACACTGGCAGGCAACTAACCTTAGATTAAAGTGTAAAAATTAAATGCCTTTTTTTGATGCAAAGTCCTGTACCACACGGGATGACAGGGGTGGGCACTGGCAGTGGGCACACTACAGTCTGTGGGCCTGCAGCTCCTCACACACAGGCAGGCCAGGCAACTGCAATATGTATATAAAGGAAAAAAAAAGCAGACTAATGTTGCAGCCCTAAAAAGGGCTTTTGGGGTGCTGTCAGGACGCTGTCCTTACAGCAGAGATCAGATGAGTCTTTCAGGACTGGAGTGGACACTGAATTCACTAGCCTAGCTATCAATTTCCCAATTAAATCAGCAGCTACTACACTCTCCTTCCTCTCACTAAGACTGCAGCTTCAGAATGAATCTAAAATGGATGCTGTGCAGGAGGTGGGAGGGTCTGGGAGGGAGGGTATGCTGCTGATTGGCTGGAATGTGTCTGCTGACTGTGAGGTACAGGGTCAAAGTTTGCTCAATGATGATGTATAGGGGGCGGACCGAACATCGCATATGTTCGCCCGGCAGAGGCGAACGCGAACAAGCTATGTTCGCCGGGAACTGTTCGCCGGCGGATAGTTCGGGCCATCTCTAGCCCTCACCTCCAATGCTTTATACGGTCTGCTCACCTGTAGGCCATCACTGCAAAGTTTTATGGGGTTCGCTAAGCTTCAGGCCCTCATCTAAAATGCTTTATATGGTCTGCTCACCTGTAGCCTATCACTGCAATGTTTTATGGGGTTCACTAGGCTTCAGGCCCTCACCTCTAATGTTTTATACGGTCTGCTCACCTGTAGGCCATCACTGCAATGTTTTATAGGGTTCGCTAGGCTTCAGGCCCTCACCTCTAATGTTTTATACGGTCTGCTCACCTATAGGCCATCACTGCAATGTTTTATGGGGTTCACTAGGCTTCAGGCCCTCATCTCCAATGCTTTATATGGTCTTCTCACCTATTGGCCATCACTGTAATGTTTTATGGGCTTCGCTAGGCTTCAGGCCCTCACCTCCAATGCTTTATATGGTCTGCTCACCTGTAGGCCATTACTGCAATGTTTTATGGGGTTTGCTCACCTTCAGGCCCTCACTAAAAAATTTTAGAGGGTCTGCTCACCTTCAGGCCCTCATCTATAATATTGTAGATGGTAACCAGCATGCCCTTGCTCCAAATGTTTTTGAGGGTCACCAGGGTATATTGGAGTGCTGGGTCCTTGTCATTTTTGGCAGCCCTTTCAATTAGTGCATAGGCTTTATGAGTGCAGCAGTGTACCTGAACAATTGTTGCATCATGTGAATGAGGCCCTCCTTTATGTGATATACGGGCTGTACTTGTAACTTTTGCCAGCATTTGCACTGTATATACAATTGAATATACAGGAAAGAATGTTTCCTAACAATTTTACTTCTAAAAATGTATTTTTTTTGTTGTTGAGGGGGCGGGATTTTTGGCACGATTTTGTCACTAGGTAAAAGTGGCGGACAACTGAGACAATGTGGTTCCCAGCAGCGACATTGGAGTCCAAGATGCACCCAGACATGGTCCCCATGCTGTTCCATATCCATTTCCGTGCTGTCTCTGTCACTTATTGAGCTTTTCCAATTTACCAGGCACCCTCCCCTCATCCGAGTAGGGGTGCCTGGTTGTCTCCCATTGACTTCCATTATACTCGGGTGCTTGGCCGAGCGCACGAATATCGCTATGTGTTTGGACTGAGTAACACCCGAACACTTTGATGCTCGCTCATCACTAGTAAGCCATAATCATCAACATTAAAATATCTAAATACTTGAAATAGATCACTCAAACTTATCAATGATATTCTAATTTATTGAAATGCACTAGTATGGCAACTCACTGTGTTGGAAGGTGCCTGTTCAGAAGGTTTCCAGCTTGTCTAGTCCTTGCAAAGGTTTGCTTATCATGTATTCTAACCTTTGTGCCTGACTTTTGTCTGATCACCATACTGTATTTTTCCTGTGCTGTCTGCCCTGACCTATTTACTGATTACAATATTGCAAGAACTCTACCTGCCCTGATACCGACTTGCCCTCTGCCCTTACTTCTGTTTATCCCATTGGTGCTACACACTGGTGTCTCTTGACCAACCTATTACTGGTAGTAGCCTGATGGCCCCTGAAGTGAAGTCTATGTACCTGCACAGGGGTAAAAGGATGACTACTAAGAGACCACCTTGGTAATGTCTTCACCCATAGCAGCAAGTTAAATTCATCCAGTAGGTCCACACCAGATGCATTATAAAACTATTTACTGATTCAATGCTTTCTAAATGTGTTTTTTTTTTTCAATGTTGCCTGTCATGCACTTACATCTCTGGCTTCTAGTAAAGAAGCCAGCTGTAGAAGGTTTGATGTATTATACATAAGAAAGCTGGCTGTATGTACAACTGCAGGAATGACCCGAGTGATGATGAGTGTGACCAAAGTGCAAGTAAAGATGCTAGGTCCTTGAAAGAAGAGGCTATAGGGTTATTGCCACTGTGATGAAGACGATCCAACCTCTCAGTCCATGTGTCAGCCTCTGGAAATACTGGAGCAAAAGCAATACCCTGGGTATATATGACAGCTGCAATGTGAATCAAGACCCTTAGCTAGACACCTGAAACCTAATGGCTGAACATCAAACCTGGGTCAGTGAGCTCTTCCCTGGAACCACTAGTTTGCATATGATTGTAAATTAGTAGAGTGCTTTTTTTGAGTACCGAAATTATTATTTTGCCATTAAACTTTTGGCATGTAATCTGTAAGTGCATGTGCCTTGAGACTTAAACCATTAAGAGTGCTATACCCTAAAGCTGAGTGGCGTATTCGTCAGGCATATGTAATTATTTGTTTCAGCAACAGTTTAACCCCTCCAGGACCCAGGACGAGAATGCTCGTCCTAATTGAGCGGTAATAAGTGCATTAGGACGAGCATTCTCGTCCTACAGTTAAACTGTCACCATGTCTGCAGACATGGTGACATCGCTGAGACCCCGGCTGTTACACACAGCCAGGGGTCTCAGCTAACCAACTGGGGACCAATCAGAGCGGTCTCCGGCCACGGATCGCTCTGATTGGCTAGTCTGTACAGACTAGCCAATCAGAGACTTCTAATGCCGGGTCAAAGGTTCTGATTCCCGCAGTCCGTGACTGTGGGAATCAGAACCTTATAAAATGTATAAAAAATATTAGCCCACCATATCCCCCCCACCCCCGAGCCAAAAAGGTGCCAATCAAACCGTCATCTTATCGCGCAAAAAATAATACATTACATAGGACAGTCGCCCCAAAAAATAAAATAATATGGCTCTTAGACTATGGAAACATTAAAACGTTATATTTTTTTTTAAATGATATTATTATGTAAAACTTAAATAAATAAATAAAAAGTATAGATATTAGGTATTGCCGCGTTTGTAACAACCTGCTCTATAAAAATAACACATAACCTAACCCCTTAGGTGAACACAGAAAAAAAATATCATTTTTGCTTCTAAACCTCTAAGCCTTGTAACGTCCCCAAAAAATGAAATGGCATTCCCAAAATGATCGATACAGGAATTAGACATATGGGGAATGCAAATCAATAACTTCCTTTGGTGGTATTACTATGTATTATAGAAGTAGAGATATTGAAACTTGGAAAATTGCAAATTTTTCAAAATTTTTGGTAAATTTGGTATTTTTTTATTTAAAAGAAATGAAATTTTACCAGTGTCATGAAGTACAATATGTGACAAAGAAAACTGGCTCAGAATGGCCTGGATAAGTAAACGCGTTTTAAAGTTATCACCACATAAAGTGACACTGGTCAGATTTGCAAAAAATGGCCGGGTCCTTAAGCTGAAATAAGGCTGGTTCCTTAAGGGGTTAAGTGTGAGCACTGTCGATTAAAGTGACCATTGCGTTGCTGGATTCCAGCAGGCAGTTCCGTCGCCGGCATTCACTGATCCGGCAATCTGTATGCAAACAGACAGCATTTGTAGACGGATCCGGATGCGGATCCGTGTCACAAATGCATTGCAATACTGGATCCGTCTCTCCAGTTGTTATCCAGAAAAACTGATCTGGTATTTTTTTTTCTTCACATTTTTAAAGGTCTGTGCATGCGCAGACCAGAAGACCAGATCCGTAGATGCAGTAATTTTAATGCCGGATCCGGCACTAATATATTTCAATGGAAATTAATGCCGGATCTGGATTAGGACAAAACTCAATACCGGAAAAGTTCAACGCAAGTGTGATAGTACCCTAATACTGTATATTGTAATATAAAGTTATTTTCTGCAAGGATAATGGTTACTAGTCTTTCTGCTCTTTCCCTTCTCTCTCATCTTTCTAGTAAAACAGTCAGGTGGGCGGAGTCTGACGAGGTATGGAGTAGGACGCGTGCCTCAGCAGCTCCGATCATAATCCGCACTTTAATCCTGCCAGACTGCTCCTATCTGTTTCCAAACCACCTACACTACGGTGTGAGGTAATACTACCTGTTGGGACGGCTGCAGCAGTGAGAGAGAGGCAGAGAAAAGGCAAAACCCCGCTGAAAACGGGCCGAGAGGCGCGAGACCAACATGGCGCCGAAGAGGAAGATGATGGTGGCCGGGCAGCTGTGGCGCAGCAGGAGATCGTGGCGCAGCTGCAAAGATTTGCACACGCAGGTTCGCAGAGGCAGTGGGGGGACTCAGAGGAGGCTAAGTTTGACGGAGAGAACTCTGATCAATCCTCTGAGGAGGAACATCAAGAGGAGGGAAGGCAGCCATTAAGAGAACGCCAAAGTGCTAAAAGACCAGCACCTGTGGATGTAGGGGTAGACCCTGCAGAGCCCACCCTGAAAGATGTGATGGTGGCAATAGCAGGTTGTAATGCCACACTTAAAGTTTGCAATTTGGGAGTCTCAAGGAAGACATTTCCATCATACGCCGTGATTTACGTTTACGTAAAGTTGCTGAACGCACTACTGAGGTGGAACGTCGGGTTTCTGAATTAGAGGATGGCGCCAAACCAATACAAGCAGTGACCAAAAAGGTGGTCAAACATATTGATGAGCTCTTTGCCAAAACCGACGATTTGGAGAACCGGTCCCGCCGCAACAATATTCGGCTGGTGGGAATACCATAAAAAACGGAGGGAGCTGACCCCACAAATTTCATTGAAAAGTGGTTGGGGGAAATGTTTAAAGACAAAGGATTGTTCCCATTATATGCTATTGAACGTGCACACCGGGTCCCCACTAGGCCCCTGCCGCCAGGAAGACCTCCTCGTCCTATACTTGCTAAAATCCTGCATTATAAAGACAGAGACACTATACTTAAGCAATCCAGGGATCATCCGGATCTGGTGATTAATGGGGTAAAAGTGTCCATATTCCCTGACTATTCATCTGAAGTGCAAAAAAGGAGAGCTCGTTTCATAGAGATAAAGAAAAGGCTTCGTGGATTGCACGTACAATATTCCATGCTGTTTCCAGCGAAGTTACGGATCGTCGCCTTGGGAACGACGCGTTTTTTTGAAGATCCTGAATCAGCGACACAGTGGCTGGACATGAACGAAGGGCAGATTCGTAATCAGGATGCACAAACCTGACGTTGAGAGACTGTTATTTGCCTTTTTTGGAAGAATACGTCCCATATTAAAGCGGTTCTGGACTGCAGTTTATAGATTTGGGGCATAATGCTGACGGTGAATCTAATCGAAGAGGCGTGAGTAGCAAAATGACTCACGTTATTCGATTCATGTTATGCTTACATTGGTTCTGGACTGTAATAGTTTTCAGGCAAAGTTGGGCTGAGTTGATTACCTTAGCCCTCTTTTGTTTATGTGGATCTATTGCTGATGGTGATTTCAGCCGGTTCATGTGTTACTATAGGTTTGTGTGGGGGGGAGGGTCCGTTTCAGTGTCAGTTCGCTTTCATATTTCACGTTTAGGGAAGTGTGGAAATTTGCTTGCATGTCAGCTGCCCAATTATTTGAACTCCTCAGATTAGATGGCGGCATCACTTAGGATACTTAGCTGGAATGTGCGGGGAATGGCGGAGGCCACGAAAAGGCATAGTATTTTCTAATACCTGTCCAGGCACCAACCGGCGGTATGCTGTGTGCAAGAGACCCATATGACTAAACAAAAACTGCACATGCTTCACAAAGCGTGGATAGGTTACTCCGTGCATTCAGCCTTTTCCACACATTCCAGAGGGGTCAGTATATTAATTCATAAAGCAGTTAGGTTTGAATGCTTTAAGGAATATATTGATGTAGAGGGGAGGTTTGTATGTATTCACTGTGCTATAAATGGTATCAAGATGGTATTGGCGACGATATATATACCGCCGCCATATTAGGTGGTGCCTCTGAGAATGGTTTTGGAGTTTTTGGCGGCATTTCCTTATCTTCCGGTGCTCATAGTCGGTGATTTCAATACTGTAGTGAATGAGGAGTTAGATGGATGTCGTGCTGTGCCCGGGGGTTAGGGTGCTGCTGAAACCTCTTTTGGTAGACTATTGCAGGAAGTTGGGCTGTTAGACGTCTGGCGGGAGGCACATCCTACGGATAAATGTTTTTCTTGCTGTTCTTCCACGTACATGACTCTTTCTAGAATTGATATGGGTCTTGTTAATGCTGCTATGTATCCTCAGGTACAGAAAGCAGAATATCTTCCCAGATCCATATCGGATCATTCCTTATTATAGATAAGAACTTATATGATAGAACTTGGTGGTGGGGGAGGAGTGTCGGAGGTGTGGCAGCCTCCGCTTCAGTCGTGCACACCTGACTAGTTTGTCTGCCCTAGATGCTGGTTTTTAATCAGAATGAGTATAAAGCTGAATGTGTACTCACATTACCTGCTAGTAGCCATCTGGCTCCAGGAGGAGTGCATAGTGGGCTCAGCATGCATGTTGGTACCTGCATCCCTGGATCTAATGGAGGCTGTTATAGCACCAGAAGGGGTTAATAAGTATGGTTTATCCCAGCATGCATGCTGGGCCCACACTCCCTGGATTTTATGTGGCTGTCGTGGCCCATAACAGGTAAGATTTAGCGTTAGGAGGATTTTATGTGGCTGTCATGGCCCATAACAGGTCAGATTTAGCGTTAGTACCCACTCTAGGAGACAACTGTGACGGGGTGAGTGGGCTTACTACCTTTTGATCAAAATGTAAACTAATGTCTCCACTATTTGCATGCGATATGGTGGATTAGTACACTAATGTCCTCTTATAGCTTCTATCTTGGGCAGAGCTCTGGTTGCAGAGTGCTGTTGCATTTTTTTTTTGTATATATAATTGCCATAGCTACGTGCACCTGCATACAGGGAGTGCTGACTGACCCCTCCTTGTGTTTCGGAGGAGCCAGTTCCAGGCGTAACTGCTGGCGGTTTAATGCCTGGCTTACGCTGATGGGAGATAATGTGGAGATAATGACGGCATTACATGAATACTTTCGGCATAATACGGGGTCGGCCTCTGTGCATACGGTGTGGGAGGCTATGAAGGCCTTTCTTAGAGGTGCCTTGATTAAAGCGGTCTGTAGGATCAAAACTAAGTCCAAAGAACAGGATGTGCAGATGCATGACAGTATGCGGGCGGCGGAAGAAGCCTTTACGATGAATCCCACTGTAGATAATGGTAATAAACTGAGAGTTGTGCAAGAAGAACTTAGATGTTACTTACTTCAGGTTGCGGAAAAGAAAATACAGTTTTAAAAAACAACAGTTTTTAGCTGAGGGAGAGAGAGCAGGGCATATGCTGTCTATGATTTCCAAGGCGCAACAGGGTTCTGCGTGTATTGCTGGTCTGGTAGATGCAGGGGAAGTATTTAGGCAGGACACTAAACACATTCTTAATGTACTGGAAACGTTTTATGCGTCCCTATGTGAGTCTAAAATAACATGCTCTGATGTGGAGATAGATGATTTCCTGCGAGAAGCAGATCTTCCTCGGTTGTCGCGGAAGGATTGTGAGTTGTTAGATGCCCCCATACAGTTGGAGGAACTGCAAGAGGCGGTGAGATCCATGGCTAATAACAAAGCACCAGGGATGGATAGCCTCCCGGTGGAGATTTATAAGAATTATGCGGAAACACTTCTACCGGAGTTACTTTCTGTCTTTAACAATTCTTTAGAGAAAGGGTGTCTGCCAACGTCCATGCAGGAAGCTCTAATTGTTGTCCTCCCAAAGCCGGGAAAGGATCCACGGTTGCCCGATTCTTACCGTCCTATTTCGTTGCTTCCAGTGGATGTAAAGATACTAGCGAAGGTCTTGGCCATGCGTCTGTCCAAGGTAATATTGTCTGTCATTCACTCAGATCAAACTGGATTTATGCCCCAAAAATCTACCTCCATTAATATCAGAAGGGTGTTTGCTAGTTTGCAGTTACCTGCAGATATTTTGGGTGATAGGGCAATCTTTTCACTGGATGCGGCCAAGGCCTTCGATAGTGTAGAGTGGCGTTTTCTACGGAGTACCCTGGAGCATATGGGGTTTGGACAGGGGTTTATCTCATGGGTGAAGGTACTTTATTCTAGTCCTAGGGCCTGTATCAGGGCGAATGGAAGTGTGTCCGCAAAATTTCAGTTGTATAGAGGTACCCGGCAAGGGTGCCCTCTTTTGCCGTTGCTTTTTGTATTGGCGATAGAGCCGCTAGCTGCTACGATACGTAAGGCCTCAGATATTCAAGGCTTTAAGTATGGCCCCACTCAAAACAAGGTGGCCATGTATGCATATGACACTCTGTTGTTTATGGGAGATACGGATAGTTCCTTGACGGCAGCAATGAAAGTTATTGATAGATTTGGTAAACTTTCTGGACTAACAATTACCTGGCACAAATCAGTCTTGATGTTGATAGATAACCAACCTAAATCACGGGTGCTAGTGGAGAGTCAGATTCCATGTGAAGGGCGCATTAATTATTTAGGTGTGTACATGACGCCAAGAGTTGGGGATTATGAGGACCTAAATCTGGTTCCCCTGTTACATAGATTCAGGGACAAGTCTAAAGTGTGGTGCAAACTCTTTCTCTCTGTAATAGGTAGAGCTAAAACCCTGCAATACCCTAAAACGGAAGGAGGTTTGGCGATACCAAACCCCTGGATATACTATTTGGCAGCTCAATGTCAACATTTTAAGGGCTGGCTAGACAATGAGAAGGTTGATATGACTGGCCTGATTTTGAAGTCTCAGATGACAGAACGGGATCTACTGTTGCTGCTGGAAGGGGCAGAGGACAGGTCTGAACGGCTCCATACTTCGTTACGGCGTACAATGTATACCGTGTGGAATAAGGTGAAGCACATTAGGAATGTCAGTGGCCTTATGTAATATACCCCCTTGACAGGATTTGAGGATTGAAAGAAAAGGGGGGTGCTCCGAATGGAACATTTGCTAGACGGAGGGGTGTTCCGTTCTTTTACTAAAATACAAGAAGTGTTCGGTGTTCCTAGAGCTCACTTTTAGAAGTACTTGCAAATTAGACATGCTTATGATACTATGATAAAGAATGGCTACAAGGTCTCGAATCGTGATGCAGTGCTCCATCTAGTTCTCTCAAAGGGGGGCAGGAAAGGGTTAATTTCCATAGTATATCGTCTTCTTATGAATGATCATTTGGAGCTATATCCGCTGACTAGAATGCGTAAGTGGGAGCAGGACATAGGATCGATTTCTAATGAGCAATGGCATGATATATTGGAAGCAGTGCCATTATCTTCCTTAACCCCTTAAGGACGAAGGGCGTACATGTACGCCCTTCGTCCGCACTTTAAATATGGCGCCCGCTCCCGCACGGAGCGGGCGCATGAGCTGCGGGTAAACGCTTGATTCATCAAGCTGACACCCGCAGCTCATGTCCGTGACCGGCAGCGATGCTGATCGCGGACATTTAACCCCTCAGATGCCGTGGTCAATCCTGACCACGGCATCTGATCGCGCAAAAACCGAAAGTTTCACTTTCGGTTTGTGCTCCGGCTCCCCTGATGGCCACAAGGGGGAGCCGGAGCATGCATGTAGTAGCCTAGGTTTCTGTGAATGAAACCTAGGTTACTACATAGTATTCCTATGGAGCCTATGACTGTAATAGGCTCCATAGGAAATATGCGATTTTCTCATATATTCCAATGCTATTGCATTGGAATATATGAGAATAACAATCTGATGATTGCATCTTATAGTTCCCTATGGGAACTATAAGAAAGTAGTAAAAAAAAAAAAAAAAAGTTTAAAAATAAAAATAAAATAAAAAAATATAAAAATTCAAATCACCCCTTTCCCCAAAATGAAAATAAAATAAATAAAAAAATAAAAAAATTACACATAATGGGTGTCGCAATGTGCGAAAACGCCCATACTATAATAATATTAAAAATATTCACCATACGGTAAACATAAAAACGAAGAAAAGCGTCCAAATGGCTAATTCGCCATTTTTGGATGCTTCATTTCCTAAAAAAATGAATAAAAAGTGATCAAAACATCATACGCACCCCATAATGGTATCAATTAAAAGTTCAGATTGCCCCACAAAAAATGAGCCCCTACACTGCTCCGTACACATAACTACAAAAAAGTTATAGGGGTCAAAACATGGCGACAAAAAATAAAATAAAAAAATTCCCACTTTTAATTTTTTTTTCACTATCAAAACGCAAGAAAAACTATACATATTAGGTATTTCCGGATTCGTACTGACCTGAAGAATAAAATTACTCAGTCAGTTTTATCGCAAATCGAACGTTGTAATTTAAAAACCCGTAAAACTGTGGTGAAATTGCTTTTTTTTTGCAATTTCACCCCATTTGGAATTTTTTTCCCGTTTCCCACTACATCACATGCAAAAATAAATGGTAGCGTTAAAAATTACAACTTGTCCCGCAAAAAACAAGCCGTCATATGGCTATGTGAGCGGAAATATAAAAATGTTATGGCTTTTGGAAGGCAGGGAGCGCAAGACAAAAACGCAAAAATCCCAAAACCCCCGGTCCTTAAGGGGTTAAGTGAAAGTGGAAAGTTATCACAGTTGTTCATTGTTCACAGGGTCTACAATACGCCAATATTTTCATTCTATCTGGGATATAGAACAGATGATAGATGTCCAAGGTGTTCTGTAGACCCTGCGGATCTTTTGCATATCATATGGCAATGTTCTGCGTTGGCACAGTTTTGGGGTAAGGTACTGAATTGTATACATAAAGTCTATAAGGTATTAATACCTAGGGATCCTAAAGTCTGTATTTTAGGTTATACTACTGAATTAGTGGTTGATGATGCGTGTAAGGTGGCAATAGGACGTCTGTTGTATGTGGCGAGAAAATTGGTGGCCCAATACTGGATACAAGCTGATCCTCCGAAGTTTACTGAATTTGTATCCAAGGTTAATACCATGCTGACTTATGAAAAGATTATTTTTCAGAAGAGAGGCTGTCCCCTTAAATTTGAGAGATTGTGGATGCTGTGGCGTGAATATGTGAATGCTAATGGAATGTGTAGGTAAGGTGACCGGCACTGGAACGAAGGGAGGGGGGGTGTTGGGGGGAGGGAAGGGAGGTTTCTATATGGGGGTTAATAGGATATTCTGTGCTAATTTAAGTGCAGGTGGGTCGGATCAGATTTCCCTCTACTACGTTTGCTATAAAGTGCATTGTACGTTTGTACTGCTTTTCATCTTTTGCTTAATGAAAAAAGATTTGAGTATTAAAAAAAAAACAGTCAGAGGTCACTAATTGCATTGAATAACTCTATCCTTTTTTTAAAAAATGACTATTTACCTCCCAGAAATGGCTGATTACATGGAACAATAAAGTAGATTGTATCCATGAACCTCATATATTTTGAATGGAGTGGCAGGGCTATACATCAACATTGCACTATTCAAAATTCGATCTGTGAGGAGTAATGGTAGATTCGGGAATCTTGTTCATGGTATCTGTAGAGATTCCCATGAGCCTCCATAATCCTGCAGTTAGATGATAAATGTGGTGAAACTATTAGTATTTTTGGAGCGTGGGAGGAAAGTAGAGTACTTGAAGGATATCTGAACAAGCACGAAGAGGATATTAAAATCTCAAACTTGTACCTATATCCTATTAAAACATATATACACTATAAAGGGGGTCCTACTCTAGAAGTCCACCATAAGCGTGGTGAGCCAGTAACAAAGTGCAGCTTTTGGATTGGTGGTCCTGACCTGTCCATGTTTAATACTGCCTTCCAATTATTCTTCAAATGAGAATTTCTAAAGGGAGGAACAAAGATACCAAACTTCAAAAAAGCTAAATTTAGCCAACTAAGCGAGGCCATAGACCTAACTAACTGGGACAAAGTCCTCAAAAATAAAAAAATAACCACAAAATGGGAGATTTTTAAAAGCATTGTGAGAGGTACATACCTTATAGGAATAAAACGCTAAGAAACAATGAGAAACCAATGTGGATAAATAGAACCGTAAAGAAAGCAATAAATGAGAAAAAGAAAGCATATAAATCACTAAAACAGGAGGGGAGCCAGGAAGCATTGATAAACTATAAGGAAAAAAATAGAATATGTAACAAACTAATAAAAATTGCCAAACTAGAGACCGAGAGATTAATTGCCAAAGAGAGTAAAACTAAAATGTTCTTTAATTATATAAATGGTAAAAAATATAAATCTGAAGGAGTCGGCCCTCTACATAGCAAAGAAGGGGTGTTGCAGAGAGCGACGAGGATAAAGCAAAATTATTAAATATTTTTTTCTCCACTATATTCACTGAGGAAAATAAACAGTCAGATGAAATGCAGAATGTAAAAGTAAATTCCCCATTAAAAGTGCCCTGGGAATGACAGGGAATGTTCTACAGGATTGGCGCATAGCAAATGTGGTGCCAATATTCAAAAATGGTCCAAAAACAGAGCCTGGAAATTATAGGCCGGTAAGTTTAACATCTGTTGTTGGTAAACTGTTTGAAGGGTTTCTAAGAGATGCTATCTTGGAGTGGAGTATCTCAATGAAAATAAGCAAATAACGCCATATCAGAATGGCTTCATGAGAGATCGGTAATGCCAAATGAATTTAATCAGTTTCTATGAGGAGGTAAGTTCTAGACTTGACAGCCGCGAATCAATGGATGTCGTATATATGGACTTCTCCAAAGCATTTGACACTGTACCTTATAAAAGGTTGTTATATAAAATGAGGATTCTCGGACTGGGAGAAAATGTCTGTAAGTGGGTAAGTAACTGGCTGAGCGACAGAAAACAGAGGGTGGTTATTAATGGTACACACTAAGATTGGGTCACTGTCACTAGTGGGGTACCTCAGGGGTCAGTATTGGGCCCTATTCTCTTCAATATATTTATTAATGATCTTGCAGAAGGCTTGCACAATAAAATATAAATGTTTTCAGCTGACACTAAACTGTGAGTAATTAACACTGAAGAGGACAGTTTTCCCCTACAGAGGGATCTGGATAGATTGAAGGCTTGGGCAGACAAATGGCAGATGAGGTTTAACACTGACAAATGTAAAGTTATGCACATGGGAAGGAATAATGCAAGTCACCCGTACATACTAAATCGTAAAACACTCAGTAACACTGACATGGAAAAGGATCTAGGAATTTTAATAAACAGAAAACTAAGCTGTAAAAACCAGTGTCAGGCAGCTACTGCCAAGGCCAATAAGATATTGGGTTGCATCTAAAGGGGCATAGATGCCTGAGATGAGAACATAGTCATACACTTTACAAATCTCTAGTCAGACCACACATGAAGTACTGTGTACAGTTCTGGGCTCCTGTGAACAAGGCAGACATAGCAGAGCTGGAGAGGGTTCAGAGGAGGGCAACTAAAGTAATAACTGGAATGGGGCAACTACAGTACCCTGAAAGGTTATCAAAATTAGGGTTATTCACCTTAGAAAAAAGACGACTGGGGGAGATCTAATATCTATGTATAAAGTGCAGAGATCTCTCCCATCATTTATTTATCCCGAGGACTGTGACTGTGACGAGGGGACATCCTCTGCATCTGGAGGAAAGAAGGTTTGTACACAAACATAGAAAAGGATTCTTTACGGTAAGAGCAGTGACACTATGGAACTCTCTGCCTGAGGAGGTGATGATGGTGAGTACAATAAAGGAATTCAAGAGGGGCTTAGATGTATTTCTGTAGTGTAATTATATTACAGGCTATAGCTACTAGAGATATGTCGTTGATCCAGGGAGTGATTCTGATTGCCTGATTGGAGTCGGGAAGGATTTTTTTTGCCCTTAAGTGGGGAAAATTGGCCTTTGCCTCACAGTTTTTTTTTGCCTTCCTCTGGATCAACTTGTAGGAAACAGGCCGAACTGGATTGACAAATGTCTTTTTTCAGTCTTATATACTATGTTACTATGTTATTATGTTACAGGCATGTTTCAGAGAAAATGTCGGTGCAGCTAGTGAAAAAAACAGATCATTGGGTAATATATAGTAATTGCAAAAACAAAAATGCAATGGCACTCTGCAACCAGCACTCTGCCCTGCCTCCATGCTGGATGTTGAATGAGGCATTAGTGTACATTTTGGCCAAAGCGTAATAAGCCACTCACCACGTCAAGGTCGCCTCTATGAGCAGTCACTAACACTAGTTCCTACCTGTTATGGGCCATGACAGCCACACAAAATCCAGGAAGCGCAGGTGCAGCATGCATGCCAGGTACACTCTGCTTGTAACTCTGTCTGGTGCCATAACAGCTTCAATCAGATCCAGGGATGAAAGTACCAACATGCATGCTGAGCCCACTATATACTTCTCTTGGAGCCAAATAGCTACTGGTAGGCGCTATAAAAGCAGACTCAGTATAAAACCAGCCTCCAGGGCAGACTAACTAGTCAGATGTGCACGACTGCATGGAGATCGCCACGCCTCCAGTATATACTACAAAGAAAAAAAGGTGGGGGTTCAGTCAGCACAACCCTATATGCAGGTGCACATTGCTATGGCGAAATACGCATACAAACACAAAAACAAAAATGCAATGGCACTCTGCAACCAGCACTCTGCCCTGCCTCCATGCTGGATGTTGAATGAGGCATTAGTGTACATTTTGGCCACAGCTTAATAAGCCACTCACCACGTCAAGGTCGCCTCTATGAGTGGTCCCTAGCACTAGTTCCTACCTGTTATGGGCCATGACAGCCACACAAAATCCAGGGAGCGCAGGTGCAGCATGCATGCCAGGTACACTCTGCTAGTAACCCCGTCTGGTGCCATAACAGCTTCAATCAGATCCAGGGATGCAAGTACCAACATGCATGCTGAGCCCACTATATACTTCTCCTAGAGCTAAATGGCTACTGGTAGGCACTATAAAAGCATACTCAGTTTAAAACCAGCCTCCAGGGCAGACTAACTAGTCAGGTGTGCACGACTGCATGGAGATCGCCACGCCTCCAATATATACTACAAAGAAAAAAAGGTGGGGTGTTCAGTCAGCACAACCCTATATGCAGGTGCACATTGCTATGGCGAAATACACATACAAACGCAAAAACAAAAATGCAATGGCACTCTGCAACCATCACTCTGCCCTGCCTCCATGCTGGATGTTGAATGAGGCATTAGTGTACATTTTGGCCAAAGTGTAATAAGCCACTCACCACGTCAAGGTCGCCTCTATGAGTGATCTCTAGCACTAGTTCCTACCTGTTATGGGCCATGACAGTCACACAAAATCCAATAGTAATTACACAATAGATGAAAAACAGCACATTAAGGAATTGTGTCCCTTTAAATAGCCTAAATAATAGCCTATTTTATCGTCTTCCAAAATCGTGGAATTACTTTCAGTTCTACAGTAGATGATTTTGGTAACAGGTTGCAAATGGTTACTTGTTTATTAAGTAAAAAGTGCGCAGAACAGTCCATCTATATATGAATATCAAAGAACAATAAATATTAAAATGCATTAAGTGGAGCGTGCTTTTTTATTATGTAGTTTTACTGAAGATATTTATTTTGCACAGCTGACTGTCAGATCGCATTTTAAGTGAAATGAGATATAAAATGTGCTATTTGAGGCACACGTATACTAGACAAGTAATTATACCTAGTTAAGTGTTTGCTTCTTTGAAAAATGCTAATTGTTTAATCTTCACAAATTGATGTTCTTGAGTTATAATTTGTCTGTTTAAGAAGCACTGGAGATCATTTTCTTCATTTAAAGCGCTAAATCAATCACGCTTTTACATTTACATAGGAACTAGCCATTTTTATACCCAGCGGCTTACCGCTCACACAATATTAATTTCAACAATAATAGGAATGGAAGTGTGATTTACTGTTCATACAGATGAAACCATTTTCACAGTCATGTCTGTATTGTGTAGACTATGTTAACTTCATTTCAAAAATGCTAGCCAGTGGAAAAGTTATACCTCTTACAATTCAGACATGGCTTGCTAGCTTAGACTATAACAGTATATGGGAATTACAGATTGAATTGATATTAAAGTAACCAAATTTGATCAGAATTTTACCCAAAATTTGGGTTAAATCAAAATGTTTGGCCATTCAGTTTGGGAAATTGGCATAAGCCATTTTTCAGAAGACAGAAAAGATGAAGAGGAGAGGCTCACATGACTCCAGCCAGACAAAAGCGAAAAAATTTTGGGACATTTGTTTATGCAAAAAATCCTACATCAAAGTTTGTTTTTAAAATGGTGCCCTTGTATTTATCCAAAGCCATATGCTGTTGTCACTTTGCTAGCCTGATGTTAAAGAGTTTGAAATGAGTTCTAAATGATCCCAAAATGCCACCCACGACAATTGGAGCACTTTCTGTTTGGGTCAAATTTATTTGGCAGACTGATCAAATCGCCAGACTGATTTGAATCAAATTTCAAGACCTTGTCACTAATGGGCACAGTAATATTTACCATTCAGTAAAAGAAAGACTTTTGTCAACTGATGAATCATGTCTTGTTAATCTAAATTTAATGGGGTTGTGCAGCCACTACATACTGATGACCTATCCTTAGGATAGATCATCAATATCTGATTGGTGTGGTTCTACACTTTCTCAAGACCTGAATCCCATTGAAAACCTATGGGATCAGCTGAGTTGCTGTTTAGAGGCTCATAACTCTGTACTTCAGAATCCCAATGACCTTAGGGCCGTGCTTCAAGAAGAGTGGAATTGGTCAACCTATTTTCTGCCTCTTCTGGACTTGAGGTTAATTGGGAAAAAACTGCTCTTCTCCCTGTAGATGAATTGCGAGAACCGAGGGAAAACTCTACTATTAATCGGTTAATGATCTCCGACTCAATAAAATACCTGGGGACAACAGTGACTGCCAAAATTCAAGATTACCTGCAACTTAATCTGCTTCCCTTATTGTTAAAAGTGAGATCTAAAATTAAGGTATGGCAAAAAATTCTGCCCGCAAGAGCAGATAGAATCTCATTAATAAAAATGGTGGTGCTTCCTCAGGTACTGTATGTTCTTCGCAATTCGCCTGTATGGATTGAAGAGAAGTACTTTAGGTTGATAGAGCGATTGCTCAACGATCTGCTTTGGGGGAGAAAGCGTGTGAGATTAAAGGCGCTATATTTTTCTATGCCCTATAATCGGGGAGGTCTTAACCTCCCTTATTTTAGGGGCTACTATATGGCCTCTCAACTCAGCTTTTTTTGTGACTGGGAAAATAGCCATCTTTGTAGAAAATTGGTAAAGGACTCGGGTTTTTCTGATTTTTTTACAGTACTAGAGTCCGATTATTTAGTTAATATACAAACTGGATATAAATCTTTCTGCAAGATGGCTATTAAAGCTTGGTTGGTTATAAAGCGCTGGTTTAAAGTTGAGGCATTACTAATTTGTACCCCATTATGGCATAATCAAAAACTTCTGAACTTAGAGGACCCCAACTGTAGGGAATACTGGAGGATGAAAAATATACAATATGTACATCAGGTGGTCAGATCCTGTCGCATATGGAGCTAAAACAAAAGTTAAATGTAGGTGAGGTGGCTTGGTATGCCTACTTCCAGTTGAGGTCGGCACGTCTTAGCACTGCTGTTAATCATTCACTTAACGTAGACACCCCTGAATTTCTGCACAACCTGATTAGTAAGAAAGGATGTATGAAAGTTAAACTCTAACATTGTTACAGGCACTTGATGAAATTTTTTTTTATGGATTGTCTTTCTCCAGGACAGAGATCCTGGTCTGCTTTATTGTCTGAGGTGGGTTCCCCGGACTGGGAGAACATAGGTGAAGGTTTAAGATTGGTTTCTCACAACTTTAACCACGTCGTTGTTCAGTTTAATATTCTACACAAAATATATTTTACACCTTTATGGCTTCACAGGAGAGGATTTAGAACTTCTTCGGACTGCCTTCGCTGTGGGGACCCCGGGGCAGATCATCTTCATCTGTTCTGGGGCTGTCCGATAGTGAATAAGTATTGGAGAATGGTTCAAATAGTTTTGGTTCAGAGACTTGGTGTGAATATTCCTCTATCCTCAAAGATATGGGTCCTTGGTGATCTATCGGAAGTTAACTGCCGGCCCCCCAAGCGCCAATTGCTGACCAAAGTGATGTTTTTTGCCAGGCTTCTCATAGTCAGAGAATGGTGCTCCTCCTCTGCTTTAGAATGTAACCACTGGCTAAATTTAATTAAGAAGGTGAAAAGCTATGAGAAGGTGTTGTACAGACAAAGAGGCTCATTTATCAAATGGAGTATTATTTGGAAGGATTGGGATAACTAAGAGGTTTAGTTACTTATTTATTTATCTTTTTTTCCTTTCTTTTTTTTTTTTTTTTTGCTTTCTTTCCCTGCGGGGTTGGGAGGGGGGATGGGGGGGTATGATGGGATAGATAGGCTTAGCTTTGTATTGTTAGAACCTTTTTTTGGATTGTATGTCTTATGAACTTCAAAATAAAAAGTATACAATAAAAAAAAAAGATTTAAATAAAGGGGATGGTGGTGTGTAAGACCAAAAAAAAAAAAAAAGAAGAGTGGGATGCCATGCCTCAGCATGCAACAAGTCGACTTGTGAACAGCATGAGACATCATTGTCAAGTTGTAATTGATGCTTACGGTCACATGACAAGTTATTGAGACAGTGACATTTTTGTAGGGGTATACCCCCACAAAATCACCATTGCTGCTTCTACTAAAATGCCCTACTTTCAACGTTTTCCATAAATTTCACCAAATATCCCTAACATTTTGTGAGTAGTGTATGTAGTAAGCTTTGTTCTAGCTCTCTATCTATAAAATAAGCTTGGCTCTGGGTCCATACCTATGAAGTAAGTTGTTCTTTAGGCATCAGCAAAACTTTACACTGGCAGGAGGCCCGCCATCTTTTTATAGCTTAGGGCTTGTGGTAGCTTTAATCTGTATGGTTTATGAGGTATGTAGGTTTATGAGGTAATGAAGATATAGTGGGGTGGGTAGACAAGAAGTGAAGGTGTGTTGCACCATTACAGTTGCTGAAGATGTTGGGGTGAGAGGTCAAAAGTGGCATCATTCCCATTTTAAAAAATTAGGGGGATGTTAATGAGCTGCACCATAATGTTTATTGAAGATGTTTAGGGTGAGATAGTGGGGCTTGGGGATCTGGTACAATATGAAGGCCTGTATGCTGGGGAAGGGTTGGCTTTTGGTGGCCACAGAGTTCATGCTGGGGGTTAGTGAGGCTTTGGAGCGGATTAAACTGTACTTTAAAATGTGTATTTATACATTACTATAACAGTTGAAAAATATTTATTTTCTTTTGTTTGAAAGAAACAATGACTATGATACATGTATTTTACTATTCTTAACCCCTTAAGGTCACCATAAGGACCTGGCCATTTTTTGCAAATCTGACCAGTGTCACTTTATGTGTGAATAACTATAAAATGCTTTTTCTGAGTCTGTTTTTTCGTCACATATTGTACTTCATGACAGTGGTAAAATGGAGTCAAAGAAATTCATTTTATTTATAAAAAAAAATACCAAATTTACCAAAAATTTGGAAACATTAGCAAATTTCCAAGTCTTAATTTCTCTACTTCTATAATACATAGCAATACTGCAAAAAAATGTTATTAATTTACATTCCCCATATGTCTACTTCATGTATGGATCATTTTGGGAATGCCATTTTATTTTTTGGGGACGTTACAAAGCTTAGAAGTTTAGAAGGAAATCTAGAAAATTTTCTGAAATTTTCAAAAATCCACTTTTTAGGGACCAGCTCAGGTTTGAAGTCACTTTGTGAGGCTTACGTAATAGAAACCACCCAAAAATGACCCTATTCTAGAAACAACACCCCTCAAGGTATTCAAAACTGATTTTACAGACGTCGTTAACCCTTTAGGTGTTCCACAAGAGTATATGGCAAATGGATTTTTAGGAAGATTTTTCATTTTAAACCATGTTTTCAAGTCACCAGGCAAGGGTTAACAGCCAAACAAAACTTAATATTCATTGCCCTCATTGTTTAGTTTATCGAAACACCCCATATGTGGTTGTAAACTGCCGTATGGCCAAACAGCAGGGCATAGAGGGAAAGAAGCGCCATGTGGTTTTTGGAAGGCAGATTTTGCCAGACTGGTTTTTAGACACTATGTCCCATTTGAAGCCTCCCTAATGTACCCCTAGAGTAGAAACTCCAAAAAACTGACTCCATCTAAAAAAGTACACCCCTCAAGGTATTCAAAACTTATTTTACAAACTTTGTTAACCCTTTAGTTGTTCCACAAGAGTTGATGGCAAATGGAGATAAAATTTCAGATTTTTGATTTTTTGGCAATTTTTCAATTTTAGTCCATTTTTTCCAGTAATAAAGCAAGAGTTAACAGCCAAACACAACTCAATATTTATTGTCCTGAGTAAGTAGTTTGCAGAAACACCCCATATGTGGTCATAAACTACTGTATGGCCAAACAGCAGGGCTCAGAAGGAAAGGAACGCCATATGGATTTTGGAAGGCAGATTTTACTGGACTGGTTTTTAGACACCATGTCCCATTTAAAGGCCCCCTGATGCACCCCTACAGTAGAAACTCCAAAAAAGTGATCCAATTTTGGAAACTATGGGATAAGGTGGCAGTTTTGTCAGTACTATTTTAGGGTAAATATGATTTTTGGTTGCTCTATATTACGCTTTTTTCAGGCAAGGTACCAAAAAATAGAAATTCAGAAATTTCATCTCCATTTGCCAGTCACTCTTGTGGAATACACAAATGTTAACAAAGTTTGTAAAATCAGTTTTGAATACCTTGAAGGGTGTAGTTTCTTAGAGGGAGTCACATTTATGGATTTTCTACTCTAGGGGTACATCAGGGGTCTTCAAATGAGACATAGTGTCAAAAAACCAGTCCAGCAAAATCCGCCTTCCAAAAACCATATGGCGTTCCTTTCTTTCTGCGCCCTGCCGTTTGGCTATACAGCAGTTTACGGCCACATATGGGGTGTTTCTGCAAACTACAGAATCAGGGCAATAAATATTGAGTTTTGTTTGGCTGTGAACTCTTGCTTTGTTACTGGAAAAATGGATTAAAATGGAAAATTTGAAAAAAAAAAGCTTTTTTGTGACCATTTTTATTTTTGTTATTTACATTGTTGATCTGACAGGTTAGATCGTGTGCTATTTCTATAGAGCAGGTTGTTACGGACGCAACAATAACAAATATGACTGCTTTTTGGGAATATTTGTTTCAGTTTTTCATAATAAAGCATTTTAGAAGAAAAATGATATTTTAGTGTCTCCACATTCTGAAATCCATATTTATTTTTTGGGCGACAGTTTTATTTAGGGGCTCATTTTTTGCGGGATGAGATGGCTGTTTGATTGGCACTATATTGGGGTGCATTTGACATTTTGCTCGCTTGCTATTTTACTTTTTGTGATGTAAGGTGACAAAACTAGCTTTATATAATTTTTTTTGCTGTGTTCACCTGAGGGGTTAGTTCATGTGTTATTTTTAGAGAGCAGGTTGTTACGGACGCGGTGATAAAAAAAAAAGTATATATATTGTATCACCGCGTGCTGACACTCTGCTGAACCACTGGCCCCCCTGCCGCACCACCCGCCCGCTGCACCGCCCGCAAATCCGCCCTCAGCCATAATATCGATCAGGGCTGCAGGGGGGGTTTAAAAAATTACACATTTACAAGTTTCTGATCCCAGGTCACAGGACCCCCTGTCGGCATTGTCCCAGAGTGCCTGCCAAATGATTTCAGCAGGCACTTTGTTGCGATCACCCCGCACTGCACGGCAGTGATCGGAACTACACAGGACGTACATGTACGTCCTGTGTCCTTAAGGACTCAGACATCAGGGCGTACCTGTACGCCCTGTGTCCGTAAGAGGTTAAGCTATTCTGTTAACATTTAACTGATTGCTTCATTTGCGGTACTTGGTTCGAACTTCTTGTCAGTAGGGAGTGAATGGTTGAAGAAGGTGTCTACACCAACATAAAAAAAAGTTTCTTTGATTGCATCCACATGATGTAAAATCTGTAGATTCTATGCAGCAAAATTTAGTACATTAAATAATCAGCATAAAAATTACAAAGTGGATATGCAGTACCCTAGAGCTAGTGGGTATGTGCAAATTGTTAATTTCTTTATGTTATGTAATGTAATGTTTTGTGATACTATGTATTGCTCCCAGTATGACTATGCATGGATGGCACAGTCAGGGTTAACAATCCTGGCTCAGCACTTGCAGGAGGTACAGGATCAGCCCCCAGCTCAGTCAGTTGAGACTTTGTAGAGAAGGAAGCTAAGACTTCTGCTCCCTCCTCTTAGGCCTCAACCCCTTAGTGACCACCCATACGCCTTTTTACGGCGGTCACTAATGGGGCCTTAGGCTGGGCTGCTGCGATTTTACGACGGCCCAGTCTAAGCGCTGAATAGGTCCCCCGTGCAGTGGGGAGCGCGGACCCGGCTCTCACATGAGAGTCAGGGCCCTGCTCTAACAGCCCTGCTGTTTAACCCTTTCCTTGCCGGCGCAATGGCGCCTGCCACATGTAAAGCGTTGACAGAGGGAGCGGACTCCCTCTGTCACCCATCAGCACCCCGCAAATGGGATCGCGGGGTGCTGATGTCTTGGGAAGCCTTACCTGGCTTCCGGCAGGGCCCCGAGCCTGTTCTTCAGTTAACTCCAGCAGGTTATGCCTCTCTGGCGCAGCCTGCTGGTCAAAGTTTGAATTACATTGGTATTAAAATGTAATGCATTATAGAAATAATGCATTACATTTTAAAAGCAATCAAAATACTGTATATTATAGTCCCCTTGTGGGGCTATTAAGTAGTAAAAAAAAAACAAAAAAAAACACACATTTATAAAAAAAAATCCATAAAATAAAAAAATCAGCTTTTCTTTTTTTCATAGAAAATTTGCTTTTCAATGAAAAAAATTGCTAAATTTTTTTTCCCCCATTTATTTGGTATTGCCGCGCCCGTAATGATGGGGACTACATAAATATTACATAAATTATCCCTTATGGTAAACACCGTAAAAAAAAAAAAAATAAAATTCAGAATTTCTCATTTATTCTTAGTTTCCACCGAAAAAACGTAATAACAAGCGATCAAAAAGCGGCATTTACTCCAAAATTATACCAATAAAAAATACAAGTCGTCCTGCAAAAATCAATCCCTCTCCCAACTCCACAGAAAAAAAAAAGTTATGGGTCTTGGGAAGTGGCAATGCAAAATAATTTTTTTGGGTTAAAAAAGGGATTTTACTGCAAAAAAAGTAGTAAAACGTAAATATACTATATGTATTTAGTATCACTGTAATCGTACTGACCCAGAGAATAAAGATATTATGTTACTTTTACTGAAAAATGAACGCCATAAAATGTATAATTTAAAAACGCAGTGGCATTATTGCTATTTTTCCCCCATCTCCCTCCCAGAAAGAGTTAATAAAAGTTAATCAGAAAGTTATATGTACACTAAAATGGCGCCATTAAAAACTACAACTTGTCCCGCAAAAAACAAGCCCTCATAAAGCTATATAGACGGAAAAATAAAAAAGTTATAGCTCTTGGAACAAGAACATGAAAAAAGGAAGAAAAACGCTTGGTCATAAAGGCCCGAATGGGCTTGGTCACTAAGGGGTTAAGCTACAAACGCTGATTGATTTCTGTCTGGTCTTCAGAACGAGAAATGGAGTAAGACAAATGGAGAGAACTAGAGAACCTAGAGTCATCACGGCATTGGAGTCAGTAAGGTAACCGGCTACCAAAAGCTGTTAAGACTTTACTGCAGTAAAGGACACTGTTAAGACATCTTTCACATCTGGACACGACCCGGCCAGTCATATTTTTAAAACCCATATCCCTCAGTGGAGATTACCATCACCATTGAAAGAGTACTTTTGCCTGCCATAGAATTTCCTAGAAGAGACTTGAGATAGATAGAGAGGGAGGAGGACCATAACTCCCATCATTACCTAAATACACACTGTCATTACCAGCACCAGCAAACATGATTTTTGTGTACCTGCTGGCATCCAGTTGCCAGGGAGACAGTCTGATCGACCACATTAGGTATTCTGATGTCGTAAGTCACGTGACTCAGGGTCTGTCACGTGACCAGGCAGTGTGTCATGTGATCAGGAAGTGTGGGATATGTAAAGAGGCTCTGTCACCCGGATCAACCCTATTAAACCAGACATACTGCCTGGTAGGGTTCATCATACTGATTAAAACTATACCTTTCTTTTGTCTGTTTGATAAACAGCTATAGAGAAATCAGTGTTTTTATTCATATGCAAATGAGAATTTTGAGCACTCAGAGGCGGGGCTGAATATTCTTAGTTATGTAACACCCCCTGTGCTACGCCTCTCCACTTGACTGACAGGGCTAGAGATTAGGCTGAGGGCAGAGCTGTGTCCTAGAGCTGTGTGCTAGCATTAAAATAATCAAATACACTATAGCTTCACTTCACTGAGATCTGCTCAGAAGGTTAATTTACATATAACTGTTAATAGGCACAATTTATAATTATAAAGACACCATTATCTTATAAGCAAAGAAAAGACAGCTATCTTTATGTGATAATACTTTAGCTTGGTGGTTAAATGATTGGATCTGTATGTAGATATTCCAGGTTTGAATCTTAGAACAGACATCAAATTTTTGTTCTTTAAAATGTATCCCATACAAAAGTCTATGTTCTTATTATATATAGAATAATGTTTTATTTGTTTGTTTGTTTTTTCTTTAGAAAGCTAATAATTATTACTGGCTCCTTTATAATCATATATTGTGTCTGTGAATAAACCAGTAATACGTTTTAGCAAACAACAAAACACTTTTCTCAATATAGTATGGCCTTGTTATTATATGAATATATATTATGAATTATAGTATAGCCTTTTAATATGGTTTTTAATAAAATAAAAAGAAACTGAAAATAAATGTACTTGTCTTCTGGGATTTGAACCTGGAATATCTACTGTATATTCAGGCTAAACCACTAAGCTGTAGCATTACCTCATAGAGATATGTGGTGTTTCTACACTTATAAGCTAAACTTATTACTAGTGTCTATATAATTATACATGTGCCTGTGAATACAGCAGTAATATGTATGTTAGCTTTCTGAGCAGGGCTCAGTATGGTGAAGCTATAGTGTATATGACAGGGGTGCACAACCTGCAGCCCGGGGGCCACATGCGGCCCTCGATACTATTCTGTGCGGCCCCCAAACATCTGGTAAGACATTTAGGTCTATGTCTTATGGATTTTTACATATATCTTTCATGTATTCTCCTAGTCCTAGAACTGTAACTAAACATTTATAGTGTATACCGTACATTTAATATGACATAAATACAGTTTTTCAGTTGGTAATACCCCTTTAAGTTTTATTTTCGGCCCTTGGAATTGGTTCAGGCTGACAATGTGGCCCCCAACCAGAGAAGGTTGTGCACCCCTGGTATATGATATTTACATGCTAGGACACAGCTCTGTCCTCTGCATATCTAGCCTGTCAGTCAAGGGGAGGGGGGCGTGTGCAGAGCACAAGGAGTGTTACAAGGCAGTGCTCAGAATATTCAGCCCCGCCTCTGAGTGCTCAAATTGCTTATTTGCATAATAAAAAAACGCATATTTCTCTACAGCTGTTTATCATACAGACAAAAGAAAGGTAAGGTATGGTTTTAATCAGTATGATGAGCCCTACAAGCCAGTATGCTTGGTTTAATAGTGACAGAACCTCTTTAAACAGGCAATCTGCTGGTCACACATTGCCTGTGAATGGTTCTGTATTCCTCACCAGCGCTTTGGATTGTGGATTGTTCTGACCTTCTGACTTTTGCTACTCCTTTTGACCCTGATTCTTGGATTCTTATTTGGCTTTTTACATCTTCTGGTTTTACCCTGGCTTGGTTCATGGACTCACTTTTACCTGACATATTTGGACCTAGACTTGACCATTCGTGTGTGACCTTGGTTAGGTATTGTTTAGTGATTTGCTTTCTGATTTAGCTTCATCGTTCTCTTTTGGTTTTGATCCAGTATGTTTGACTGTGAGTACTTTGGTTCTGGGTTTTTCTCAGTATTTGTGTGCCCACCTGCTGCTTTGTTTAATGTTTTTACCCTCTGCTTTTTCTTGGTAAGCCCAAACATGTAAATAAGCAAGAACCATCGAACAGTTGTGGTCTCCCACTTAGGATGGTTATACAAGTAGGCAGGGACACTGTTGCGGGTAGAATTTAAGGTTCACGTGAACTATTTTGCTGCTAAGGTGAAGGAAATTGGCTTCTACCTCATAACTGTTTTTTTTTTACTTCTTCTGGATCAACTTAGCAGGATAATTGAATGAACTGGATGGAAATCATTTTTCAGCCTTACAAACTACAGTATGTTACTACTAGCGATGAGCAACAGGGGCAATATTCGAATTTGCGATATTTCGTGAATATTTGGGCGAATATTTATCATATATTTGTGAATTTTAGAATTCCCGATTATTTTCTTGATTGCGAAAATTAGAAGTGTAAAATTCGCGTGGGTCACTATTGCTACATTTTTCAAGCTGCTAGAAGTTTCCTGAGACTGGAGAAAATGGTTGGCACAGCAGAACATTACAATAGCTTTATATGCAGATAGAGTGCTCAAATAAATACGCGATTGCACAAATCGGCAATTGATGCGCATATTTTTGCGCAATACAGGCAACTTCACATTTTAGCAGTTCTGACTACATATTAGTGATTGGTGCACTAAGTATTGTTGGGAAGATGTGACATCAGAGCACTTTGTCTGTAGCATGTATGGACAGCAAAACCTATGACACTACCTAACACCCTGCACTGGAACCTATCAGCTACACTACACTCATCTAACTTACACTGACTACCTCACACTATCTTTAATATATATATATATATATATATATATATATATATATATATATATATATCAATTAACTAACTATCTAATGTAATGTGACAGCAAAACACAGAGCGCAGCAATAACACTGCTGTCTCTTACATAACTGTAAAAAAAAATGCAGAAAATGCCTGCTGGGGAGGTTCTTATATAGTAAGGGGTAGGAAACTTTCTAATTGGTTGTTAGGGATGTTGCCAAGCTCATTGGCCCATAAATAAGAAGCAAGGAGGAATCATGTGTTCAGATGGAAAAAAATGACGAATATTCTCGAATACGAATATATAGCACTATATTCTAAATATTCGTGAATTTTTGAAGTGCCGATATTCACAATACATATACGCGATTCGAATATTTGCGCCCAACGCTAGTTACTACCTATTATCATAAAATTTCATATCCATAATGTACATATGGCATATTTCTATGAAAAGAATACTTCACACTAGTCACAGAACACAAGCTAAACATATTGGGTACTTCATTTGAATAGTTGGTGGGAAACTGAAAGTGGCTAGCTATGTTAATTAGGTGGACTCCAGATATATGAATTGCAACTTTTTAAAAACTCACAAAAAAGTGTAATAATATTCCATTAAGGGGGAGGGGGGGTTATAAAAAACTAACAGTAACAGTTATAGACAGAGGTGTCATGTTTAACCCCTTCAGGACCCTGCCATTTTTTATCTTAAGGACCAGGCCATTTTTTTGCAAATCTGACATGATTTAAGCTTTTACTTATCCAAGCCATTCTGAGGTTGCTTTCTCATCACATATTGTACTTCACGACAGTGGTAAATTTGAGTCAAAATATTTCATTTTTATTTAAAAAGGCTTACATAATAGAAACCACCCATAAATAGCCCCATTTTAGAAACTACACTCCTCAAGGTATTCAAAACTGATTTTACAAACTTTCTTAACCCTTTAGGTGTTCCACAAGAATTAAAGGAAAATGTAGATGAAATTTCAGAATTTCACATTTTTGGCAGATTTTTCATTTGAATTCATTTTTTCCAGTAACAAAGCAAGTGTAAACAGCCATACAAGACTCAATATTTATTACCATGATTCTGTGGTTTTCAGAGACACCTGACATATGGTCGTAAACTGCTGTATGGCCACACGGTAGGGCGCAGAAGGAAAGGAACGCCATATGGGTTTTGGAGGGCAGATTATACTGGGATAATTTTGAGAGTAGAAACTCCAAAAAAGACCCCATTTTGGAAATTACGGGATAAGGTGGCATTTTTGTTGGTACTAGTTTAGGGTACATACTTTTTGTTATTTACAATGTTCATCTGACAGGTTAGATCATGTGGCATTTTTATAGAGCAGGTTGTTACGGACGCGACAATACCATGGTTGTTTGTTACAGTTTTACATAATAAAGCATTTTTGAAAAAAAATTACTTTTTAGTGTCTCCATATTCTGAAAGCCATAGTTTTTTTTATTTTTTGTGCGACTGTCTTATGTAGGGGCTCATGTTTTTTGGGTTTCAGATGACGGTTTGATTACTATTTTGGAATGCATATGACTTTTTGATCGCTTGGTATTACACTTTTTGTGATGTAAGGTGACAAAAAATGGCTTTTTTGATACACTTTTTTTTTATGGTGTTCACCTGAGGGGTTTGGTCATGTGATATTTTTATACAGCAGGTTCTTAAAGACATGGCAATACCTTATATGTATACTTTTTTATGTATTTAAGTTTTACACAATAATATCATTTTTGAAACAAAAAACAAAAGAATCATGTTTTAGGCCTCTTGCACACGGGCGTCATGTTTGACGCCCGGATAAGATGCGGGTGCGTTGCGGGAATCGCCGCGATTTTTCCGCGCGTGTGCTAACGTTTGTAGTGCGTTGAGCACGCGCGTGAAAAAATCCGCATTCTTGGTACCCAGACCCGAAGTCAGACTTCATCACTGAAGTCTGGTTTCGGGATGAGTATTCTGTATGTGTAATTATTTTCCTTTATAACATAGTTATAAGGGAAAATAATCGCATTCTAATTACAGAATGCAATGTTCCCCGGGCTTTAAAGGGTTAAAAATAATAAAGAGTTAACTTACCTTCTCCCATTGTACACGCAGAGCCCCAGAACGTCTTCTCTCTTGATAGTTTGGATGCTTGAGGACCTGTGGTGACGTCACAGGGTCACATGGTCCAATCATAGAAGCATTTGAGTGGACCATGTGACCCATGTGATCCTGTGACATCACGGCAGGTCCTTCATCCAAGGGGGGCCTTAGTGTCTCCATAGTCTGAGAGCCATAGTTTTTTTTTTTTTTTTGGGCGCTTGTCTTAGGTAAAGTATAATTTTTGCAGCATGAGATGATGGTTTGATTGGCGCTATTTTGGGGTGCATGTGACTTTTTTATCGCTTGCTATTATACTTTTTGTGATGTAAGGTAAAAAAATGGCTTTTTTTACACCATTTTTATTTTATCTTTTTTACAGTGTTCATCTAAGGGGGTAGGTCATGTGTTATTTTTACAGAGCAGGTTGTTACGGACGCAGCGATACCTAATATGCCTACTTTTTATGTCTAACACAATATAAGCATTTTTTAAACAAAAAAAAAAATATCATGTTTTAGAGTCTCCATAGTCTGAGAGCCATAGGTTTTTGTTTTTTTTGTCTTAGGTAGGAGGTCATTTTTTGCGGGATGAGGTGACAGTTAGGTTGGTACTATTGTGGGGGGCATACACCTTTTTGTTTGATTGGTGTTGCACTTTTAGTGATCTAAGATGATAAGAAAATTTTTTTTTAGCAGTTTTTATTTCTTTTTTTGACTGTTCACTTGAGGGGTTAGGTCATGTGATGTTTTTATAGAGCCATTCAATATGGATGATGCAATATATCCCTATTTTTTTTTTTACTTTATTTTGGGAAAAGTATCTTTTTTGTCCCACTCTGGATCTTCAACTTTTGGGGGGTCTGATAACCTTTACAATGCATCGCAATACTTCTGTATTGTAATGCATTGGCTGTAAGTGTATTACACAGTGTAATACACTCACAGCTTCCAGCCTATGAGATCCAGGTGGTTGGATCTCACAGGCTGTCACGAAAGGCAGCAACAATGCCTAAGGAAGGCATCGGGCTGCCTTCCCAGCCATCAGGTCCCTGTCATAGCAGCACAGGGTCCTGATGGCCACACACATCTGGCATGATCCCGCATGTGCTGCGGTCAGCGCTGACCGTGGCAGTGCGTGGGTTTACTGCTCCGACCGTTGTTTTAACCATGCCGTCGCGTACAGCTGGGGTCAGCCAGCCGTAAATGTATGGCGCTGGGCCTTAAGTCACGTCCACCAGCACCGTACATGTACAGAGCGGGTCCTTATGGGGTTACTGATGTGCCAAGCACTGAGCAATCCTCTCCACTCCAAATTTTTGCCATCAATAACTGAACAGCAATGGTCAACACCCCACACCCTTGCTGATCACCTGTTCTGCAGTGATTGTGTGCAGGTCCCCTTAGGCAACCATTCTTGTGCAAAATACAACCAGATTTGGGTACTGTTTTGTCCCAAAGTAAACATGTGATGTAGATTACTGGCTGTCAACCATCCAACATTTCTTCATCCATAGAGATTGCTGATAATGATTGAAAAATTATTTGTACCATGCTTGACCATGAAGGAAGAAACATAACTCTCAAAAATACCAATGACCATATTCACAATGTGAGTGAAATAGCCAAATTAAAGGGCTACGCTGTACAGTTCTCAAGTCTCTTTATAAAGTGGATCTGTCACTTAAAGGGAGCCTGTCACCTTGAAAATGCAGTGCAATCTATAGGCATCATGTTATAAAGCAGTAGGAGCTGAGCAGATTGATATATAGTTTAGTGGGAAAAAAATCTGTACAACTTGTGTTTTATTCATTTAAATTCCCTCTCATTCAGGGCAATGCCAGAGTGAGGCACTGAAATGGGCAGAAGTTGAAGGGCTAAAGATAGAGCCAACAAAATTGGGCAGACAGAGTCTCAGCATGATGCGAACGATTCATACCATGCTTTCAGGAGTCACAGCTGTGCCGGGTGGCTACTGGAAGTTAGTGTATGAAGTGCTAGACGGACGTGAAGCTTAAAGACAGGCAGTGACTTAACTAAAAATAACTTGGCCCCACAGCAATTTTTGGAACAGGCCCCACTCCCACCACCCCCACCCCTTTCCTCATGCAAGTTCTTTGCGACCCCCTCCTCCCATGCAACCCCCACTCCTGTGGCTAGTCAAGATCGCTCTCTTTGACGAGGCCTGGCAGCCACTCCGTCCGTTTCCTACAGTGTCAATGTATATAATGTCATTTTATAATACTGTTGAGGAGGCCCCCACAATAAAATGCTTTAGTCCTCCTTCTTGGTGGGCCCCTTCTGAGTTGGGGCCCCAAAGCAGCCGCTTCCTCTGCTTCCCCTATAGCTATGCCCCTGCACACAGGGTCCTGCTGCCAGTAAGCAATGATTGACCCCACTTCAGAGAAAAGCCACCACAGCTAACCAGTTCCCATCTGCGTGAGCTGCACTGACACAAAGTTGAGAGAATCTCTAATCAGCTAAAACTTTTAACCCTTTCACGCCCAATGACGTTCATGCATGCCATCGGGCAGGGTCTTTAAAGATGGTGCCCGCTCCTCATCGCTGAGGGCACCATAGCCACGGGCGGCCGTCTGCTTCTTATAGCAGACGCCCGCGGCTCATGTCCGCAGCCGGCAGTAAAGCCGATCACGGGAATTTAACTCCTTAGATGCCATGGTCAATCCAGTGCATTTCAGTGCGTGAAAAGCCGGAGGCGTGGCGATCGGAGGAGCTGGAGCATGTGTGCAGTAGCCCCTGTCTTTGTGAATGACAGAAGGCTGCTGCATAGTATTTCCTATGGAGCCCTTGCCTGTAATAGGGCGCCATTGGAAATTAATACAATTATTATAGATAGTAGTAAAATGGTTTTTATAAAATAAAAAAATAAAAATTCAAATCACCCCTCCCCCCTTTTCCCAAAATAAAAATAAGACAAAATAAAAATTAAAAAATACACATCATGGGTGTCGCGATAGTATAAAAATTAAAAAATATAATCCCCATACGGCAAACAGCAAGACGGAAAAAAGTGTCCAAATTCGCCTTTTTGGATGCTTCATTTTCTACAAAGAAATTGAAATAAAATTGATCAAAAAGTCAAATAAACCCCAGAATGGTATCAATGAAAAGTTCAGATCACCCCGCAAAAAATGAGCCCCCATACAGTTCCATACACATAATTACAAAAAAGTAATAGAAGTCAAAATATGGCGACAAAAAAAGAAACGCAAGAGAAACTATACATATAAGGTATCGCTGGATTCATACTGACCTTTAGAATAAAAGTAACCAGTCAATTTTATCGCACATCGAACGTTGTAAATAAAAAACCCGTAAAACTGTGGTGGAATTGCTTTTTTTTTGCAATTTCACCCCATTTGGTATTTTTTCCTGCTTCCCACTACATCATATGCAATATTAAATGGTGGCGTTGGAAAGTACAACTTGTCCCGCAGAAATCAAGCCCTCATATGGCTATGTGAACAGACAAATAAAAAAGTTGTGGCTCTGGAAAGGCAGGGAGCAAAAAACGAAAGCGCAAAAAAAAAAATAACCTCTGATCCTGAAAGGGTTTAATCGAAGTACCTCTGTGAAGATGCAATGTTCCTCTTATTAAGTCTTCCTTTATTTGCTATCGACCCTTTCATCCTATTCATTTATTGGGACCAGTAGTTTCCTAACCCCATAAGCAACTGTGGCCATGTTTAGCCAAGGGGTGGTCTGTGGTACTCAGTGCTCAATGGCGAGAGATCTTCATTGTTCTAATGTTGTCCAATCAGTGCAGGAGGCTTCAGAGCAGGGAATATGCTCTGTCTCTGTAAAAGCGCTCTTACTGTTATGATCGTCATATTGTGTGGATACACATTACTATTCATTTCTATGTCAAATGTAAACACACACTGCCTGTATTCAAAGCAGTTAGACTGTTACCATTGGGGCAAACAGTGAATGTCATCCAAACCATATCCGTATTGTAATACTGAACCATCAGAAGACATGACATTAAGTGTCATAAATGCAACAGAATAAAGAGGCTTCCGTCTTCTGACCTATGACTCCAAGAGATGAGAACATTGGTAAGGCTGAGTTCATACTTTAGCTATTTGGTCAGTTATTTCCATCAGTTATTTTGAGCTAAAACCAGTAGTGAAGCCTACTCATAGATGAGTTATAATGGAAAGATGTACACCTGTTTTTGACCCAAACCTGGTTTTGGCTCACAATAAGTGTTGGAAATAACTGAAGTCTGAACTTGGCGCAAGAAGAAGGCTATTCAAGTTTCACACATGTATGTGCACTTTAGAAACATTCATTCTGTTAGTTATCTAACATATCAATATAGTGTCAATCACTAGTTAAAGCAATTGAGAGCCAAGAGAAGAAAGCAGCTGACCATAGAGGTAATTTACATGAGAAAATTTCAGTAAATTATGATTACAAAGGAATCAACTTTGGACATTGATTGAAGATGTCTTACCTTTTAAGATCAATTGCAATCAAATGTATCATTTTTTAAAAGAAATCTTTTAATGAAAAGTAGTTTCACAGATATCTGTTCTTTGTATCACTCTGCTGATTGACTATATTTAGCCCTTTTGTGACCATTACCTTGGCTCTAATGGTATAAAAGAATAAAATAATTAACTACTGCACTTGAACTGACCATAAAAAATGATATGTCAGAAACTGCCAATATGTACAATCGGCTATCAGACTATTTAAGAAATAGCTTAGACGTGAGTGAATCGATTCTACTGATTCAGAATTCGTCCCCAGTTTACCTAAAATATTTCATTCTAATGAACCTTAAATTCTTGTGATTCATTTAGAGAGAGAGATATAGAAACAGAGGGATAGAAAGAGATACATAGATAGAGAGAGAGTACTCTTGCTTGCATATCTCACTAAGAGAAGCATTACATGTGAGTCTCTCGTTTTCTAGAACTCATATTTTTCTCTGGTATTTGAGAGAAAATATATGGGTCCTAAGAGGTCTTGGAGTGTTTTATACCAATTTTCACTAATTATGAGAAATCTAGTTCCTTTTGCATATTCTAATCTACTGTAGTTTGATTAGTTCAGAAGATATGTTCTATAGCTAAGCAAAATGTTTCTACCGATTCATCCTGAATTTTCCCAAAAATTCGGATTGTAATAAACCCAAATTTCTTGTGATTCATTCCGGGTAAATCACAGAAAGAGACCCACTTATAATACTCTCTCTCTCCGATCTTCTAGGACTTATATTGTTCTTTGTTTTTTGATAGAAAAATATGAGTCCTAGGAGCATGGGAATAGGAAGCGGGGGTGGGGGGGGGGACACAGCATGCAGCAGGATTCAGCAGGCCATAAGGTCAGTGTGTGTGTGTACAGTGGCGCACCCGTGGGATGGTCCAACGGGTCTAGACCCCCCTAGAACCAGTGGCGTCACTACAGGGGGGCATACCATGCCCCCCCACTGATACTGGCCGGCTACATTTCCATTTAAAATGTAAGGTCCCTTAGGACCTCAGCGCAGGCAGTTCACCGCCGAAGCCCGCTTTTCCCTGATGGGCACTGGGCAGTGTACTGTGTACATCACGTGACATAACCAATTGCAAAGCTCCATACAGTAAGGAGCTTGGCTATTGGTCAGTTTGGCCGGGCGTGCAATACAGCTGCCTGCAGCAGGGGAGCCGACGGTGGCAGGAGCTAGAAGGAGAAGGGGCCGGCTCCACCATGTATGAAGAGAGCAGGATGGGCACCTGGCGTGGAGCTGAAGAGGAGAAGAGGAATGAAGTCCTAGTGTCCAGTGCAGGGGGGCCCAGACATCCAGTGTGTGTGACAAGGTGAAAGTGCACCAATCATATATCCATATGTGTAATGTATGTAGTGTGTGATCTACACACTGCAGTACATACATCACACACCGCAGTACATATATCACACATCTCACACTGATGTATGTGCTGCAGAGTGTAGTAAATGCACAGGTGGCTATTATAGCCAAGAGATAATGTCCAGGGAAGATCCACCATATTGGACTGTGCATTTACTACACACTGCACCACATACATCACACACCCTGCTTTACATACATCACACACTGATATATGTAGTACACTGTGTGTGATGTATTCGGTGCAGTGTGTAGTATATGCACAGGTGGTTATTATAGCCAAGAGATAATGTCCAGGGAAGATCCGCCATATTGGACTGGACTTTATATCTTGGCTATAATGACCACCTGTGCATTTTCTACACACTGCACCATATCACACATAGTGTACTGCATACATTTGTTTTGTGTGTGTATATAGTCAGTGTGTGTATATATAGTCAGTGTGTGTGTATATAGTCGGTGTGTGTGTATATAGTCGGTGTGTGTATATAATCACCCACGGCACGGCCCTTAAGTCACGTGACTTAAGTTTTTTTCATGATTTAAGGTTTTATCATACAACACCGGTGTAGACGGCGCCGGCTGAGCCATACAGTGCGGAACACAGGCCAGAAGAGGCCTGCATCGCATCGCTGCCAAAGAGGTAAGTGATAATAATGCTATCCCCCCAGATTTTTTGGGGTTCCTACACCCATGCCTAGGAGACCTTAATTTGTCGTATAACAATGTTCAGGGCAATCAGAACATATATGATTTGGATAGAACCGATTTGGATCCAAATATTTTGAAAACCTCTCTGAATCAGAGACAAGATTTCAAGAAATTTGGTTATCTCTGAAATATATGATGGCCATTATATAGTGTGATCTCTAGAAATCCAAATCCATGCTCCATATACTGCAAGCAGTTTATCAACTGTATAGTCAATGTGGTCATTAGTCTCAAGCACCAGCAGGACATGCGTTACATGCGGTCAACCGCACGTAAATCAAGTGCAGTCATCACAACTTGGAAAGTGCCAGGTCTATCTCAGAAACTGATTCAGAAATGACATACTGTGGTTCCCACCTACATCATGACTGTATCATGACCTCGCTGTGTGGTCATACCCTGACGCTTATATACGAGCCCAGGAGGCGCGATCGGAGGATTGATGTGGTAGTAGCTATGGCAATGATAATTGAGCGCAGAGATCACAATAAAAATCCTCACACCGAATTCCCAGGCTAAATGTTGCAAAACTAAGTTATGATTGGCCAAACTGTCTCAAAACGTGGGGGAGTGTGTTAGCAATGTTTCCTCTCATAACAGCAAAGTCTCTTTCTGCCATAAATGAGCACAAATCGTTCTGCCTGACTGCAATGGACATCTTTGCAGAATCTAGACCTTCTAATGTCCCTTTCTCTTTCTAGAGCACTTTCGGATGAAGTAGCTTTAACTGTATGTGTCTCAGAGATGGAGGTTCTCTGAGCTGAGGCCTAACTCTGAGGATTAAGCAAAAGTAGTCCTCAGTTAAGCAAGCACTCACTGCTAACTGAAAAACCAAGTGGTGGACCAAGGTCCATCTACTGGCCACCTAAAAGGGATGGGTCAGGTGGTTAACCCTAACATCCATACAATTCTGTTGGGTGCACAAATACGGTAAATCAGAACACTTTTACTCAACAATATAACATTATAGAAGTTAACTTTTTGCAGTGAACCTGTTTTGGGGTACTGTACTTACAGTCGTTCGTGCAATTCAGCAGACCACATGAAGAATGGGAGTAGTAGTTGTGGCTCTGAGGTTAATAGTAGTACTCACAGTTCATGGTAGCAATCTCCACTCTAGTGCTCCTTAGGGCCGTGCAGTAACAAAAGGCGCACCCTTTCTTCCCCTGGGGCACACCCTTGTCTTTGGGCTCCTGCCCAGTGGTAGTCGGGGTTCGCTTGACGGTGAACAGTTTGGCAGGCTACAAGGTAGGTGTACAGAGGCAGAGGGCTGATGGTGGTAGGGTGGGGTCAATAACCAGGCCCACAGGTTGCAATAAGTAAAGTCTTTCTTTACCGATTGAGGAAGGAAGTAGTAGTACATACGGCAGTAAATGGCACAATTCCAATGTAAATATGACAGTGTAATCCTCTCCCAATAGCTGTGTATAGGCAGCAACATTAATGGTAGTTGTAGTATTTCCTGACTCTCGATCTAAGGACGATTTGTAGTCTTTCAACAGAACCACATGCATGTGATTAGGTTCTTATTAACTCCTTCTGAAGTTCCAGGACTGAGGGATGCATTTAGATGCAGATGGCCAGTCCATCTGGTGTGGTAGGTGCTGAGGCAATAATTCTTTCCATAGCAATAAAATCTTATGCTGTGAATGAGTGAATACCTTACCAACACTACTGTATATTGCAAATATATACAGTAGTTGATTGATTCTGGACTTTCTGTGATATCTGGTCTCTTTCTCCTAGGGGTACTGTCGTTGTAGAGTCAGAGATGACATTCTCTGGACTTAAGCCTGGTCTGCAGGAACTCTCACATAGAGATGGCCTTTGCGTGTTCGCGATTAGCCATAAATGCGAACATTTGGCGATATTCGCATGCGCCATATCCTTTTGCATTGCGCCGAACTTTGACCCATGACACATCCATCAGGTGGGACAGGACAGCCATTTGAAGCGTTTTAGCACATGGACACACCCTCATCCTATAAATGAACCAGATCTGGCAGCCATTTTACATTCTATATTTTGCCATTGTAGGGAGAGGTTGCTTTGCGGAGCAGGGACAGACTGTTAGGGACACCAAACGCTAGCTAACAGGGCCACAAAAAAAGTCCTATAAGGACCGGTATAGGTGTGCTATGGATAGGTGTGACATACCGAGGGGTGTGATATACTTATAATATACTTTCTAACATAGAAAGTGTATTATAGTGCATTTGTATTGTGCAGCGGTTGTGTGTGGTTCTGCTGCGATACCGCAGGTATATAGAGGGACAATCGCTATTGGAATAACTTATTGCAACTGGTGTGATATACCTGTTGCCCCAAAAAAGTGATTGAGGGGTGTTATATACCTATAATATACTTTTTAACATAGAAAGTATATAGTGCATTTGTATTCTGCAGCAGTTTTGTGCGGTTCTGCTGCGATAATGCAGTTATATAGAGGGACAAGCACTATTGAAGCAACTATTTGCAACGGGTGTGATATACATGTTGCCCCCAAAAAAACAGATTGAGGGGTGCGATATACCTGCTTTCACAAAATACTGATTGACGGCTGCGATATACCTGTAACCTGTTGCTCCAAATAAACAGGGTGGTGTTGTGGCAAAAAAAATAATGGAGGAGTGTGATATAGCTGCTTCCACAAAATACTGATTAAGGGGATTGATATACCTGCTTCCACCAAATATTGGTTGAGGGGTTTGATATACCTGCTTCCACAAAATACTGATTGAGTCTTGTGATATACCTGCTTACACAAAATACTGATTAAGGGGTTTGATAGACCTGCTTTCACCAAATACTGATTGATGCCTGCGATATACCTGCTTCCACCAAATATCGATTAAGGCCTTTGAGATACCTGCTTTAACAAAATACTGGTTAAGTGGTTTTTATATATCTGCTTCCACCAAATACTGATTGAGTCCTGCGATATACCTGCTTCCATATAATACTGATTAAGGGGATTGATATACTGTACCTGTTTCCACAAAATATTGATTAAGGCCTGCGATACATCTGATTTCACAAAATACTGATTAAGGGGTTTGATATACCTGCTTCCTCCAAATACTGATTGACGCCTGCAATATACCAGCTTCCACAAAACACTGATTATGGGGATTGATATACCTGCTTCCACAAAATATTGATTGAGGCCTGTAAGATACCTGATTCCACAAAATACCGATTAAGGGGTTTGATAGACCTGCTACCACCAAATACTGATTGACGCCTGTGATATACCTGCTTCCACAAAATCCTGATTAAGGGGATTAATATACCAGCTTCCGCCAAATATTGATTGAGGCCTGCGATACACCTGATTCCACAAAATACTGATTGATGGCTGCAAAATACCTGTAACCTGTTGTCCCAAATAAACAGGGTAGTGTGATATAACTGATGTGGCAAAAAAAATAATTGAGGGGTGTGATATATCTGCGTCCACAAAATACTGATTAAGGGGATTGATAGACCTGTTTCCACTAAATATTGATTGAGGCCTGCGATACACCTGCTTCCACAAAATACTGATTAACCCCTTCTAACCCGGGACAGTTTTCACCTTCCTGCCAAGGACATTTTTTGCAAATCTGACATGTGTCACTTTATGTGGTAATAGCTTTGGAACACTTTTACTTATCCAGGCCATTCAGAGATTGTTTTCTCATGACACATTGTACTTCATGATAGTCATAAATTTGAGTCAATATATTTCACTGTTATTTATGAAAAAATCCCAAATTTACCAAAAATTTTGAAAAATTCCCAAATTTTAAAATGTCAATTTCTCAACTTTTATAATAGATAGCTATACATCATATAATAGTTATGCTTTACATTTCCCATATGTCTACTTCATATTTGGATAATTTCGAGAATGACATTTTATTTTTTGGGGACGTTAGAAGGCTTAGAAGTTTAGAAGCAAATTTTGACATTTTTCAGAAAAATTCCAAAATCCACTTTTTAAGGACCAGTTCAGGTCTGAAGTCACTTTGTCGGGCTTACATAATAAAAAACACCCATAAATGGCCCCATTTTAGAAAGTACACCTCTCAAGGTATTCAAAACTGATTTTACAAACTTTGTTAACCCTTTAGGTGTTCCAAAAGAATTAATGGAAAATGGAGATTACATTTCTAAATTTAACTTTTTTGCCAGATTTTACACTTTAATCCATTTTTTCCAGTAACAAGGCAAGGGTTAACGGCCAAACAAAACTCAATGTTTATTACCCTGATTCTGCGGTTTACAGAGACACCCCACATATGGTCGTAAACTGCCGTATTGGCCACATGGCAGGGTGCAGAAGGAAAGGAATGCCATATGGTTTTTGGAAAGCAGATTTAGCTGAACTGGTTTTTAGATGCCATGTCCTATTTGAAGCCCCCCTGATGCACCCCCACAGTAGAAACTCAAAAAAGTGACCACATTTTGGAAACTATGGGATAAGGTGCCAGTTTTATTGGTACTATTTTGGGGTACATATGATTTTAAATTGCTCTATATTATGTTTTTTGTGAGGCAAAGTAGCTAAATAATGGATGTTTTGGCACCGATTTTATTTTTTACTACATTCATCTGACATCTGATTATGTGCTATTTTTATAGAGCAGGTTCTTATGGACGCAATGATATCCAATATGTCTACTTTCTATGTTTGTTTGTTTCAGTTTTACATAATAAAGCATTTAAAAAATATATATATATGTTTTTGTGTCTCCATCTTCTGAACGCCCTATTTTTTTATTTTTCTGCTGATTGCCGATTGTCTAGTGCAGGGGCTGTTTTTTTTCAGTAAAAGTTGATGGTTTTATTGGTACCATTTTTGGGTACATATGATTTTTTGATCATTCATTATTACACTATGGTGCAAGGTGACCAAAATTTTATTTTGTTTTGGCTCAGTTTTTATTTATTTATTTTTCCGGCATTCACCAGAGTGTTTAAGTTATGTGATATTTTTATACAGCAGATCGTTATAAACGTGGCAATACCTAATATGTCTACTTTTTCTTATTTATTTAAGTTTTACACAATAATAGCATTTTTTTATAATGATGTTTTACCCTGGGTTCAGACCTGAGCGTTCTTGAAACGCACGTATTACAGCGCGTTTTTTCAAATAGGAAACGCGCGTTGTACGCGCGTACTTGTCATTGACTACTGTGGTGTCAATCACAATACGCGCGACAAACGCCCCAAAAAAAGCTCAAGTACTTGTTTATGCGTAGGGCGTTTTACAGCGTGTTCGAACGCACTGTAAAACGCGAAAATGTGAACCAGTCCCATAGGGAAGCATTGGTTTGCATGTGTTGAGCGTTTTACAGCGCGTTCGAACGCGCTGTAAAACGCGCAAGTGTGAACTTAGGGTTAGTGTCTCCATAGTCTGAGAGCCATAGCTTTTTTTATTTTTTGTCTTAGGTAGAGTCTCTTTTTTTGCGGGATGAGGTGACGGTTTGATTGGTACTATTTTAGGGGAATATGCCTTTTGATCGCTTGGTGTAGAAATTTTTGTGATGTAATGACGACAAAAATGGCCTTTTTTTTTACACATTTTTTTTTACGGTGTTCACCTGAGGGGTTAGGTCATGTGATATTTTTATAGAGCTCGTTTTTGCGAACGTGACGATGCCTAACATGTCTATTTTTTTATTTTATTTCACTTTAACACAGTAATAGCAGTTTTCAAGCAAAAAAATAAATCATATTTTAGTATCTCCATTGTCTAAGAGTGCTAGCTTTTTAATTTTTTGACCGATTGTCTTAGGGTCTAATTTTTTGTGGGATGAGGTGTCAGTTTGATTGGTACTATTTTGGGGGGCATACGCCTTTTTGATCGCTTGCTGTTGCATTTTTTATGATGTAAGGTGACAAAAATGGCTTATTTTTACAGTTTTTTAATTTTGTTTACGCTGTTCACCTGAGGGGATAGGCCATGTGATATTTTTATAGAGCTGGTTGTTACAGACGTGGTGATACTTAATATATGTATTTTTTTTTATGTATTTGATTTTAGCACAATAATAGCAGTTTTGAAACAAAAAAATGATGTTTTAGTGTGTCCATGTTCTGAGAGCTATAGTTTTTTTTATTAGGTGATTGTCTTAGGTCTCTTTCACACTTGCGTTCTGAGGTTCCGGCGGGCACTTCCGGTTCCGGCGGGCACTTAAGTCCCGCCGGATCCGTCAGAACGCAAGACGCCTGAAAGCATTTGAAGACTGATCAGGATCCTGATTAGTCTTCGAAATGCTTTCAGGTTACCATGGCAGCCAGGACGCTACTGATGTCCTGGCTGCCATGGTACTTCATAGCAGTGTACTTACCTGCGCTGCGGCCGCCGGGCACTCCTTTATGACGTCACAGGTCCCTGCGGCGCATAGATCAAAAGTTAAGTACACTGCTGCGGAGTACTTACCATGGCAGCCAGGACTTCAGTAGCGTCCTGGCTGCCATGGTAACCGATCGGAGCCCCAGCTCACACTGGGGCCCCGATCGGAACTGCTGCTGCGCATGCGCAGAGCTAAATGTCGTATCTGGCGATGCGCCAAAGCGACGTTTAGCTTAATTCCGGATCTGGATTAATGCACTTCAATGGGCATTAATTCCGGATCCGGCGTTACGGCATGTCTGCCGGATTTTTGGACGGTGACAAATCCGCAGCATGCTGCGTTTTTGTCAACGACCAAAAAACGTTCACATACTGAACGGAAGACATCCTGATGCATCCTGAATGGATTTTTCTCCATTCAGAATGCATTAGGATAATCCTGATCAGTCTTTTTCTGTCTTAGAGCCTGGACGACAGAACTCTAGGACGGAAAAGAAAAACGGTAGTGTGAAAGAGCCCTTAGGTAGGGGCTCATTTTTTGCGGGATTAGGTGAAATTTTTATTGATACCATTTTGTGGGACATACGCCTTTTTGATCGATTGGTGTTGCATTTTTTGTGATGTAAGGTGACAAAATGGCTTTCTTTATACCATTTTTAGTTTTTTATGGTGCTTATCGGACAGTGTGGATCATGTGATATAATTATAGAGCCGGTCATTACAGATGCGACGATACCTAATGTGTGGGTTTTTTTTCTGTTTTGTATCATAAAATAAGGGGAAAGGGGTGTTTTTTTTTAGTTTTTTTTACTTAAAACTTTATTAATTTTATTAACAACACTTTTTTAAACCTTTATTTCTTAACTTTATTTCTGAATTTCACTTTTGGGGGTCTGAAAGCCCCCCCCCCCACCCCCGCGAAGCATTACAATTCATCTGGATTGTAATGCATTGCCTGAGTGTAGGACACTGAGTCATACACTAACAGGTTGTCTAGGAGACCCAGACTGAGGCTGGATCTCTTCGGCACCCGCAGAAGGCAGCTCCCGATGCCATGCAAGGCATTGGGCAGCCTCTGCACTGCATCGGGCTGCCTTCTGACACATCGAGTCCCCGCATCCGACACAAACCCCTTCTATGTTGCGGTCAGCGGGGACCACAGCATAGAAGGGGTTAATCCGCTGGCATCGACTTTTACAGCGATGCCGGCGGAAACAGCAGGGGCCGGCTACCACGGACTGCCGGACCTCTGCAGTGATCGGTCGTGCACCGCTCCGTTGCCGGCCGGATCACTCACCATGACGTATTATTATGTCAAAATGCGGAAAATCACTGACTTCCACGACGTAGTAGTACTTCACATGTCGGGAAGGGGTTAAGGGGATTGATATACCTGCTTCCACCAAATATTGATTGAGGCCTGCGATACACCTGCTCCCACAAAATAGTGATTAAGGGGTTTGATATACCTCCTTCCATCAAATACTCTCTGAAAACCGAGGAAACCCTGTACTACTGGGTGTGCACTGACCACCTAATATACATCCAGTGCCCCAAGTGCCATCCACAGTGACCCATTTGCCATCCACAGTGCCCCCAAGTGCCATCCACATTGCCCTAATGTGCCATCCACAGTTCTCCAGTGCCATCCAGTGCCCCATGTGCCATCAATAATGCTCCCATGTGCCATCCAGTGCTCTCATGTGCCATCCATAATGATCCCATGTGCCATCCAGTGCCCCATGTGCCAGCCAGTGCCCCCATGTGCCACCCAGTGTACCCCATGCATCATCCACTTTGCCCAATGTGCCATCTACAGTGTCCCCCCCATGTGCCAGTCAGAGTCTCCTAGTGAGATTTACAGCATAGCGATCAGCCACTGTGGCATACAGGAGGTTTGCAGCAGTTTTTACTTCCCCATCGGGTCCCCTTGAACAGGCATCGGGACTGCCAGCTACGGAAGCCCAGGAGATCCAGCCCCAGGGCTGGGTCTCCTAGGCAACTGTTAGCGTCTTAAAGTTTAAGACACTGACAGTTCAATACAGCACAATACAGATGTATTGTGCTGTATTGAAACAGGGATCAGACCCTGAAATCTTGAAGTCCTATAGTGGGACAAAACATAAAGTGAAAAACTAAGTAAAAAAATTTAGTTTTACAACAAAATTAAAAGTTTTTTGTAAAAAATTAGGAAAAAAAAAAGTTTATATATTAAGTATTGCCGCGTCCGTATCGACCAGCTCTATAAAAATATCACATGACCTAACCCCTCAGGTAAACAACGTCAAAAAACTAAAATAAAATCTGTGCTGAAAAAAACATTTTTTTTATCACCCTACATCACAATATGGTGTATGCCCCCAATCTAACCGTCACCTCATCCCACAGAAAATGAGCCCCTATCCTAGACAATCGCCCAAAAAATAAAAGTGATGTTATTGTGTAAAACGTAAATAAATAAAAATAAAGTAGACATATTAGATATTGCCGAATTCGTAAGAATCTGATGTATAAAAATATCACATGAAATAAACTCTCAAATGAACACCGTGAAAAAAAAAACGGTGTAAAAAAAGCAATTTTTTGTCACCTTACATCACAAAAAGTGTGATACCAAGCGATCAAAAAGTCATACACACCCCAAAATAATACCAATCAGTCATCTCATTCTGCAAAAAATGATACTCTAACTAAGACAATCACCCAAAAAATATAAAAACTATGGCTCTCAGACTATAGAGACACTAAAACATGATTTTTTTTTTGTTTAAAAAATGATATTGTGTAAAACCTAAATAAATAAAAAAAGTATACATATTGGATATTACCACGTCCCTAACGACCTGCTCTATAAAAATACCACATGACCTAACCCCTCAGGTGAACACCGTAAAAAAAAAATATGTAAAAAAAAAGCCTTTTTTTGTCACCTTATATCACAAAAAGAGTAATACCAAGCTATCAAAAAGTCATACGTATTCCAAAATCATACCAATCAAACTGTCATCTCATTCTTCCAAAAATGAGACCCTAGCTAAGACAATCACTTAAAAAATATACTAAGAGACACTAAAACATGTTTTTTTTTGTTTAAAAAAGCTTCATTATGTAAAACTCAAACAAACAACAAAAAAGTACACATATTTGGTATTGCCGCGTCCGCAACAACTTGCTCTATAAAATACCACATGATCTAACCTGTCAGATGAACATTGTAAATAACAAAAAATAAAAATGGTGCCAAAACAGCTATTTTTTGTTACCTTGCCTCACAAAAGTGTAATACAGAGTAACCAAAAATCATATGTACCCTAAAATAGTAGCAACAAAATTTCCAACGTATCACGTAGTTTCCAAAATGGGGTCCTTTTTTGGAATTTCTACTCTAGGGGGTGCATCAGGGGGGCTTCAAATGGGACATGGTGTTAAAAAAACAATCCAGCAAAATCTGCCTTCAAAAACTGTATGGCATTCCTTTCCTGTTGCGCCCTGCCGTGTGCCCACACAGCAGTTTACAACTACATATGGGGTGTTTCTGTAAACTACAGAATCAGGGCAATAAATATTGATATTTTGTTTGGCTGTTAACCCTTGCTTTGTTACTGAAAAAAATTGATTAAAATGGAAAATCATAAAAAAAAGGGAAATTTGTAAATTTCTTCTCCATTTTCCATTAATTTTCCATTGATTCTTGTGGAACACCTAAAGGGTTAACAAAGCTTGTAAAATCAGTTTTGAATACCTTGAGTGGTGTAGTTTTTAAAATGGAGTCACTTTTGGGTGGTTTCTAATATGTAAGCTCTACAAAGGGACTTCAGACCTGAACTGATCCTTAAAAAGTGGGTTTGGGAAATTTTCTGAAAAATTTCAAGATTTGCTTCTAAATTTCTAAGCCTTCTAACGTCCCCAAACAATAAAATAGCATTCGCAATATGATCCAAACATTAAGTAGACATGTGGGGAATGTAAACTAATAACTATTTTTGAAGTTATTACTATCTATTATAAAAGTAGAGAAATTGAAATCTGCCAATATAAAATTAGGGGGAAATTTGGTATTTTTCATAAATAAAAATGAATTTTTTTTTTACTCAGTTTTACAACTGTCATGAAGTACAATATGTGACGAGAAAACAATCTCAGAATGGCCTGGATAAGTAAAAGCGTTTTAAAGTTATCACTACATGTAGTGACACATATAGTGAAAAATAAGGTGAAAAATGGCTGGGTCCTTAAGGGGTTAAAGCACTCGAAAAAACCCCTTTAAGGCTTTAGATAAATTATTAGATTTAGCTAATTATTCCAGTAAACTTCGATCTGCTGATGGCCTCTCTGCAAGCAAGTGTATGAGGTGAGTATTATTTTTTTTTATTTTCAGCCACCATTTTAGGAAAAACTGATTTGTGCAAGGAAATTAGGCTTTTTAATGAATCTAATTTTTCTTGAAATTCAGATTAAAGTCCACTATTTAACCCCTGAAAGATTTAATGTGAGTCACAGATGCCACGATCAGCTTTGAACGCAGCATCTGAGGGGGTAAAGGATGGGGGCAATGCTATTATGGCTTCCTCTTAATGTGTCCGCTCCATACAACGCAAAGCAATTAGTGACAAAGTAATTCCTATTGAATCGAATTTCTCGTCAAAGTTCGGCGAAGCAGCATAATTTCATCTTTAATTCCAGTGTATGAATATACAGTATAACAAAGATTAAGAATTAATTGCAGTTGACATAAGAAACTCTTTCCAGAGTATTTGACACATTTGCTACTTTTTTCGGTTTAGTGTAAAATGTTCACTTATTGTTCGGCTTCCAGTAAATAAAACAAACAGGGCAATGTGAACGAGATTGATTTTCAAATGGAATGCATTCACTCAGAGTCTGACCTTGAAACAGCATTACTGGAAACGTGCATAAAAGGCTTCCATGTTGACAAACATGCCTTGTAAATATTGAATTAGTTTTGTATATCCTGAGTTGACCAGCGCTGACAGATTTGGCACCTGATGTTATAAGTCTATGTCTTATGTTTACAATCTAAAATCAAGGCAAAGTAGATCAAATAGGTCTACATTCATTGCAGGCAGGCAGTGGTACAGTAAGGTATATTATAATTATATAAGCTTAGGGAACCAGTCTCCTTTTCTCTTTTTCTGAAAAATGTAATAAAAAATGAAGTCTACATGTTAGGAAAATAAAATAAAAGTGAAAAATAATCATTAGCAGTAATTTGCTGAGCACAGCAGTAGCATTTACAATAACCTTTACAAGTATTCACCCAAGTAAAAAAATGGAAAAAATGATAAAGGACACAGGTTTAGAGTTTAGCTATAGGGGGTTCAGGGGTAACAAGTGTAGAACGAATCGAAGTAAAATTAATTTACCTTGATCCAAATTTCAGGAAAAATTTGATTTGTCACAAAGCTGAATTTCATTGCCCTTGGTGGTAACAAATCAATTTGTTCTTGAAATAGCGGCTAAAAAAAACAAGATACCTAATCAATTTGCTCATGGAGAGGCTGTCACGGCCATCTTGATTGAAGAAAAAACGCAAAATCTTGCGCTGTGATGTATGACATCACCACGTCAAAGTGCTTGCTGGGTGCGGTCATGTCATCAGTAATGATGTCACTGTGCCCAGCCAGCGTGATGATGTGATGATGTCATCACATCACCCCACAAGATTTCTCGTGGTTTCTTCAATCAAGATGGGCGAGAAAGCCTCTCCATGAGCAAATGGATGAAGTGAGTATGTTTTATTTTGTTGTTGTTTTTTTTACCACTGATTAACCCCTGAAAGGCCTCAATGTTAATGTCAGATGCAGCGATCAGCGATGAACTCGGCATCTAATGGGTTCAATCGCCGCTCACCATCATTGAACCCCCTACATACAAGAGCGTGTACTTTGTGACGAAGTAATTAGTAATGAATCAACTTTTTTTGTGAAATTTAGCTGTAAAAACCATGTGGGAATCCTTGATCTGCTTTGCAATCATGACAGTGGTTAGAGGAGAGAAAGGTTAATGTGTTAGTTCCAGTCACGTTGAGACTTTTTTTTTTCTGCTGAGCTGTGTAAAACATAAGGTTTATTTTATCCATTCTTTGCAGAAAAATTATGTTGGGATCAGCGGTATATTTTGAGATCCGGTAACAGGGGCAATGTTTTTAAATTTTTTCTGTTAGTCCATATGTCTTTATAATGAGGAAAGTGCAATTGGCTCTATATGATCACATAAGTTGGTTTTGAATCTGAATTTTTGCATTTATGTGAGTCAAAGTATTCTCAGCACACATACTTGCATATGTTCAAATAGAGGTTAGTGAATCAAAAGTCCCCTGGAAAAGTCTCTATCTCTCTCTCACCTGATTCATTAGAATCAGAACTTTTTTAAAAATGTGGGTCAAATTTCTTCAGTTAAGAATTGATTGGCACATCTCTACCATCAACAAGATTTTGAAGTGTGTCTTGTGGGAATTTTCAACCCTTCATTTAGAAGGGCATTTGTGAAGTCAGAAACTGACTTTGTACAAGAAGGATTGCCTCACAATCTCTATTCATTCCAAAGGTGTTGGATAAGGTTGAGGTCAGGTCTCTGCAGGCCAGTCAACTTGTACCACACCAAACTCTTCCAACCATACCTTATGGACCATATGGGCACAGTCATTCTGGGCCTTCCCCAAACTGTTCACAAAGTTGAAAACATACTATTGTCCACAATGTTTTGGTATGCTGAAATATGAAGATTTCCCTTCACTTAAACTAAGGAGCCTTGGCCTACCCCTGAAAACCAAGTTTGTAACATTATTTCTCCGCCTGCATACTTTACAGTTGGCATAATGCAGTCAGGCAGATATTGTTCTCCTGGTATTTTTAAAATCCAGACACATCCATCAGGCTGTGGGAAAGATAAGTGTGATTCACCACTCCACAGAACAAGTTTACACTGCTTCAGAGTCCAGTGGTGGCATACTTTCCACCACTCCATCTAAGGCCTCTTTCACTCGACAGTATGATTTTGCGGTCCGCAAAAAACGGATCGGAAAAAAAAATCAGATGACATCCATGTGCATTACGTTTTTTTGCGGAATGGAACATATGGCCCCTAATAGAACAATGCTATCTTTGTCCGTGATGCAGACAAGAATAGGACAAATTCTATCTTTTAACGGAACGGAAATACGGAAACGGAATGCTTATGGAGTACCTTCCATTTTTTTTTGTGGACCCATTGAAATGAATGGTTCAGACGGTATATGGACAGTATACAGAATGCAAAAAACGGCCCGTACACTCGCAAAAAAAAAGGTTTGTGTGAAAGGGGCCTAACATGTAGCATTGTGCTTGTTTATGTAAGGCTTGCATAGAGCAGCTTAGCATAGGAAACCCATGCCATGATGCTCCTGGCACACAGTGTTTGTGCTGATGTTAATTGTAGAGGAAGTTTTCAATTTTGCAGTTATTGAATCAGCAGAGTGTTGTTGACTTTTTTTGAAACCATGCGCCTCAGACTTTACATGGTCTGCCTTTTCATGGCTGAATTGCTGTGGCTCCTAAACACTTCCACTTTACAATAATGTCTCTCACAGTTTATCATGAAATATCTAGGAGCGAAGACATTTCACAAACTGACTTGTTGCAATGACGGCATCCAATTACAGGACCATACTGGATTTCAGTGAGCTCTTTAGAATGGCCCATTTGTTCACAAATGTTGGTAAAGGTAGACTGCATGCAAGGCCCCTTTCACATCTGCGTTTTTGCTTTCCGTCCAAGAGTTCCGGCCTCGGGGCTCTAGGACGGAAAAAAAATGATCAGGATTATCCCAATGCATTCTGAATGGAGAGAACCCCATTCAGGATGCATCAGGATGTCTTCCGTTCAGTATGTTAACGTTTTTTGGACGTTGACAAAACCGCAGCATGTGGAAAACATGCCATAACGCTGGATCCGGAATTAATACCGATTGAAAAGCATTAATCCGGATCCGGCTTTAAGCTAAATGTCGTTTCGGCGCATTGCCGGATCTGACATTTAGCTTTTGTGAATGGTTACCATGGCAGCCAGGACGCTAAAGTCCCGGCTGCTATTGTGAAGTGTAGTGGGGAGGCAGGGGAGAAGTATACTTACCGTCCGAGCGGCTTTCGAGTCCCAGGGCGCTCCACAATGACGTCAGAGCGCCCCATGAGCATGGATCACGTGATCTATGCGAGTGGGGCGCTCTGACGTCATTGTGGAGTGCCCCGGGAGCCGCACAGACTGTAAGTATCTGCTCCCCTGGCTCCCCACTACTTACTAAGGCAACCAGGACTTTAGTAGCGTCCTGGCTGCCATAGTAACACTGAAAGCATTTTGAAGACTAATCAGTCTTCAAATGCTTTCAGTTGTCTTGCGTTGTGACGGTTCCGGCGGGCATTTCCGGCGATGGAAGTGCATGCCGGATCCTCACAACGCAAGTGTGAAAGAGCCCTTAGGGGATGATTTTATAATGATTAAGAGGTGTAGCCCAATATCTTTGTCCACATAGTGTATTTTTAATAATACATGTTGAGTTACAGATTGTCTTAACTTACTGTATATATTGTTATATTTTAACTAAAACATATTTTGGGGGTAATTTGTGGGTATAAAAGAACCTACCAGGGGCTAATGGTTATCCCCAGATGAAGGCATGTAATGCAAAACTCCAATTGGTCATGGCTTAACCCCTTCCCGACATCCGCTGTACGTGTATGGTAGAAGTCAGGTCTTTAAAGATGGCGACTGCTCTGTCCACATTTCTGTAGACATAAGTATAAAAAAAGTATTAATTTATTTGTGGATAATAACGTGGAACTCTCGTTCTCCAATAAGGGAGCGGTGCACTGATCGTAATGACTCACCTAATCACCATCGATTAAAACTTGTCTATTTCAAATGATTGTCATCTGGAATCACCATAGACATACACTTTATTTCTATAGTCATAAAATGAAGATAAAAATAAGGTAAAAATACAAAATTACAAACAATGCCCCTATAAATAATGAACAATTTCACTGTTCACTGATAAGAGCGATGTCACATGTGTGGAGTGAGGCAGTGTGTAGCATGCCACAAAAAAATTATGCCAAGGCCTATCAGAGATATATCACTGCTGAGCAAATATCATCAATTAGACGGTATATCTAATAATCCTAAAAAAAAAACACCAATAGTGCCAATATTAAAAAGTCAATGTTTTGACTGAAAATATCTTGAAGAAAAAGCACCAGAAAGAGTCTTATATGACTAAAGCGATGAAGTCAAATATTGGATTGTATCCAAATTGATCTCAAGGTATTGAATCTGTGGATGGAATTAGTTCAATTCATTTATATACATATACATGTGCACATATACATGTGCACATTTATATGAGTTTTTTGCTGTTCATCCAAACTAATATATGGCTGATGACTTGATCTCTATGTCTATATGCCTTCAGGATAACACAGAAAGATGGAGTGGATCTTCCCGTCCATGTTTCACTATTCATTGTATAACTATAAAAATCATTCTCCATTTATCATACCTTATTATGGTTAGTATCCATAGTACATTGCCTTATATACTGTATTGGTGGCATAGAATAATGATATATCAACTTCTTGCTCGTGAACATATTGCCACATCCCACTCATATGCGTTTCTTCTGCGGTTGTCGGTCATACTTTTAAATGATTCTCCAATGTTCTTCCTCATCCTTATTACATAACTATGGAATGGGGATGGACATAATGTTGTAATGGGTTAATTATTTTCATTTTTTTTCTATATATATTGCCCACTAATATTTTGCAACCTATATAACCGTCCATTTTTTTACATTAATATGATATAACCAATACGGGTATGGTAACAGACTATCGCATTTCGAATGGATGAACGATAAAAATCCATAACCAAATAGAAATAAAAATGGTAAAATGAAATAAAAATACAAAAAATACAAAAAATAAAAATAAATAATAATATTGAATGCGGTTTTTATGTGATTTTTTCAATTTTTTTGTATTTTTTTATACTTCTATTCTCTTTTACATGATCAACGGTTACATGATTTTAATTTTAATTTTTTAATGTTACTACCAAATATGTAAAAATAGCTGCGGAATATACATTAAAGTTGAATATGGCTTCTTTGTGTATTTCTTTTTCTTTCCAGATATATATCAGGAGCTGAACATCGATGCACTTTCTATTAAGTCCACTCGGAAGGGGGACCAAACCATTCAAAAATGGGTGGGCTTGTCTTGATTCCACAGATGTAGCGCAACTGTGTGGTATAACAATAAGAAGGTGGAGATATTTACCTGTGTTTTTGCCATCAAATATTGATCTAGAAAAAATTAAGATCAAGTCATCAGTGATATATTAATTTGGATGAACAGCAAAAAACTCATATTAATGTGCACATGAAATATATAACTTAATTGAACCAATTCTGTCCACAAATTCAATACCTTAGGGTCAATTTGGACACAATACAATATTTGACTTCATCACTTTAGTCATATAAGACTCTTTCTGGTGCTTTTTCTTCAAGATATTTTCAGTCAAAACATTGACTTTTTAATATTGGCACTATTGTTGTTCTTTTTTAGGATTATTAGATATACTGTCTAATTGATGAGATTCTCTTAGTAGTAATATGTCGCCGATGAGCCTTGGCACAACTTTTTTGTGGCATGCGACACACTGCCTTACTCCACACATGTGACATTGCTCTTATCAGTGATCTCTCACTGTAGGGTGAAATTGTTCATTATTTACAGGGGTATTTTTTGTAATTTTGTATTTTTACCCTATTTTTATCTTATTTTTATGACCCTCCAGGTCGCCCGATTTTTTTCAGGAATAGTTTCTGACAAACTACTACAATCAATGTTGAAAAAGACTCAATCATACATTAAGAACACAACACAAATTATCCAGATAGTCGAAAATTTAAAATTTCAACCACACTGGATCATAGGTACATTGGAACAGATAAATACCTGGTACAATTTATACTAACCCATAATTAGTTTTATTTTGACTCTGCATTTCATTTACAGATACAGGGGACAGCCATGGGCACCAGGTTTGCCCCCAGTTATGCCAATCTATATATGGCACAATGGCAACATTAGATTATACTATCCAGACTGGAGACATACCTGGTGCTCTGGCAAAGGTACATAGATGACATCATACTCATATGGCAAAAAGATTAAAAAGAACTCCAAAAATTTTAGAAAGAGATAAACACAAATGCATTTAATTTTCAATTTGTGTCCAATATAGGCAAATCGCCATTTGAATATTTTAGATCTGCAGATTACTGTAGAAAAAGAAAGTTTAGTGTACAGTACTTACCAGAAACCTGTCACCAAGAATAGCTACATCCTATATTCGAGTTGTCACCTTCCCAGGTGGCTCCTCAATATACCACTAGGACAATTCCATCGAATCAAGCAGAATTGCACTATGGAAGATAAATTTGAGGAGGTAGCTATAAAAATGAAAGAACATTTTTTAAACAAAAAATACCTGTTGGTCACAATAGAAATATCTTTACAGAAAGTTTGAGATATGGATAGACAGCCATTCTTCTAGGATGACTTTATATCATCAGATAAATCCAATGAAGAGATAATATGAATAGTTCTACCATTCAATACACACTATAGGAAACATTGGCATTACATTTTAAAATATAAGGTTATAGACCCATTGGTTCTCAACATTCCACAAATCAAATTCACAAAGGCCCAAAATTTAGGCCTTAAAGTAGCACCTTCCATTAAGTCCACTTGGAAAGAGGACCAAACCATTCAAAAATGGGTGGGCTTGTCTGTATTCCGCAGATGTGGAAATTGTAACAATTGTAGAACCACTTCATTTTCAAGAAAAATTCTAGAGATCACTTCAACTACAAGTACATATTCACAAAAATTTAAGATTTTTTAACCTGCAATTCTACGAATGTTATCTATATCATCCAATGTCCCTGCAAAAAACAGTAAAAGGACCCTTAAAAAAAGAATTTCAGAGCATATAGTGAATATAAAAATGGGGCTTGATAAGAATTCTTTGTCAAGTCACTTAAAATTAGCACATAACCAAGACCCTATGGGGTTAAAGTTTGTGGCATTTGAAAAGGTAGAGAGACACTGGAGGGGACATATCAGCCAAATGTCTAGATTGCAATTAAGAAGAATCTTTGAATTCAATACATTATTACCTGCAGGCCTGAATGCTGATCTTCTTCTGATTCCTGTAGATTTTAGGGTGCCGACGAGTGATCGGGTTACCATGTTGGTATACCGATCACTCCTTAGCAGGTGGCCCCCACCGACATACCAGCGATGTTCAGCTCCGGATATTTACCTGGAAATAAAAAATGAATACAGAAGGAAGCGATATTCAAATTTAGTGTATATTCCTCAGCTATTTTTACATATTTGGTAGTAAAATAAAAAAAATTAAATCATGGGGTGTGGCTTGGCTGCCGAAGGCAATGGCCGCATGAGTGAGCAGCTCCTGCACCAGAGCGACTTCTCCACAGCAAAACCTCTGCTAAAACGCCTTTATTTAGTAGCCCATTCCTCTAAATCTTTCCCTAACATTATGGGGAAGACTAAGCGGACCCTGCCAAGGATAAACAGTGCAAACCTGGAGTCTTTCTTCGAAAAGGGGAAAAGCAAAGATGGCGCCGACTCCCACAGCAAGGCAGCGTCTCCCGCCTCCATTCACAGCATGTTGTCAGCGACATCCCTGAAGGAGTTAGACCTCTGCCATTGCCAGGGGTGGATTTTCAGCATGGCGCCCAACATGAGCAGACTTCACTGTCTTGCAGCCCCCAGAAGCAGAAGCCAAGGCTGGACAATCAAGAAATTTCACTGGTCAGTGCCTCCTCAGGGAGTTGTACATACCAAGATGCTCAAGCCGACTCGCTCCTTAGTCTACCTACCTCAGGCAAACCATTTACAGAGGCAACTTTGAAACAAATGTTATTGGCGCTAAAAGCCTTCATAGAGCAGTGATCCACCCAGTATCTGCTAGATTACAGGAGATGGAAGACAGAGTTATGCATTTGGAAACAAAATGGGCGAATTCGCTGCATCTCAGAACACTGTGATATTGCAGAGGAGGTTGAAGCTATTAAAAGGAAAATGGCGGACTTTGAAAATCATTCATGTAGGAACAACATTAAGCTTAGGTGCATATCTGAAGATGTACCCCGAAAGACCTGTCTGCCTACATAAAAAGTCTTTTTGGCAAGCTCTTGCCGGAGCTGACAGAACAGGATCTCCTTATAGATAGGGCTTACAGAGTCCCAAAGCCAAAACGTCTAGGCCCTGACATCCCTAGAGATACCTTGTTGAGGGTTAACTTTTTTCATGTAAAACAAGCTATAATGTCTGCTGCCAGAAAAGCCGGCACTTTGTCTTCTCCTTTTCAGTCAGTAAAAATATTTGCCGATTTGTCCGCAACCACCCTAAAACAAAGGCGCACCCTCCTACCTATTACAATGTCCTTACGCAATTCAAATATATCTTATTGTTGGTGCTTTCCCCTAAAGCCATTGATATCTAAAGATGGACAAATTCATGTAATCCACACCCTTGAGGAAGGAAAAGCTTGCTCCAGAAGTGGAAAATCCCACTGTCTCACCCGGAATCCAGGAATTCCCCTACTGTCTTCTCAATCCCACAAGAATGGAAACAAGTGTCCCACAGAAAAAGCCGAAAGACCTAAGGAGACTTATAGAGGATCTATAACAGCTCTTTAAATGATCCACATAACCCTTTATTGCAGGCTTGAATACCTGCAAAGACCCACCTGTAGAGAAATATAGTTCCTGGTGGGCCTTAAAATTCGATGTTTTGGAGGTTTTCTTTTTCTGTTGTGCTTTATTCATAGGTGCAGTCTTTTCACTTGCTTTGAAGGGAGTTGAACCATCCTCAAGTTCCTAAACTCTCGGCTTCCTTGCAAAAACTTTGCCCTACTTAACCTCATATGGGTAAAAATGTTCTGGTTATTATGTTCTTTCTGTCATTACATTGGTTATGTTTCTTTTTACTGTTGACCTCTTTAAAATGTTTACAGGCACTTATGTTAATTCTCTCAGGCAGTGCCCCATTTCCATCAAGCGTTGCCACTCTACACAGTGGGAATCAAAATAATGTCATTGTACTTCAAGGGGTTGAACTGCCCTCAAAAAAGGGCATTTGTGTAGGGTAGGGGAACATTGTCATTGAAAGCTGATGTTTTATGCATACAGGAGTCTCATATCTTGAGTAATGATGCTCATCTAATCAAACACCCTCTGTTCCCTAACATACTCCACTCACACCACTCCAAAAAAGCTAGAGGAGTCTTCATAGCCATTAAGAACTCAGCTTTCTTTACACACATTTCCCAAAAGGTAGATCAGAGTAGGAGCTATATCATTATGGTTTGCTCTATCAATAATATTGTTTATACTTTGGTCAACATTTACGCCCCTAATGAACGCCAGCTATCCTTTCTTCACAATGTAATGAGACAAGGTAAACTAATTTTATGCGAGGACTTAAACTCCATAATAGACCACTCCTTAGATTCCACCAACCCTTCTAGATGCTCCATGAGTGGTTTGTACTCCTTTATCCATTCTGAAGGCCTCATTGATCTTTGTCGCGCTCAGCATAGTCTTGAGAGAGACTACACCTTTTTCTCCCCTTTTCATGGGTCATACTCCCATAGATTTTTAATTGGTGGAACAAACCTCTCTTCTTCATGCCACATAATCTGAAATTGGTTTTATTAGTAGTTCAGATCATGCCCCCATCATAATTACTTTAGAAGATCAATACCAGCTTCAAACAGCCCCTGTGTGGAGGAATAATTCCTTTTTATTAAACATCCCTTCCTATCAGGCAGAGATCGCACAGTCACTGCAGGAATACTTCCGCTTCAATGAGGGGTTAGTTTCGGACCCGTTTGTAATTTGGCAAGTCTACAAGGCCTTTATTCGTGGCCTGCTTATTAAAATAAATCATAAAGAAAAGAAAAGAGCAGACAGTTAAGACACTATTAGAAAAAGTCTCCAAACTAGAAAAAATAAATAAGCAAAAACCATTGGCCCCAATCTCAGAAGAGTTAAGAACAGAGAGGGATAAACTGAGATCAGTACTGTTACAGGACTATGAACAAGGATAATTAAAATCCAAATATTACACACAAGGTAATAAAGCTGGATGATTGTTAGCTAGACAACTCAAATCCCAACAAATCAAATGTAGGATCCCTTATATAATTCATCCCCATACCTGGGCAAAATTGATAGATCCCAGAGACATTGCTGAACAATTTAGACTTTTCTATATGAATCTCTACAATCTCAAAGAGATTATCACATTGCCAGAGAACTACACCACTCTAGTTTTAGACTTCCTATCGAAAGCCAAATTCCCTCACTTACTCCAGCCTAGCTGGAAGATCTGAATTCCCCTCTTACTGAACTGGAGATTCAAAAACTGATCTCAGCTCTACCACAGGGAAAATTTCCCGGACCTGACGGCCTATCAAATGAATATTACAAGAAGTACCACTCCATACTAACTCCCCACCTACTATCTATTTTCAAACAGTGTATGATGGGTACCCCGCCCTGTCCCTAAGGACATGGTACAGGCATTGATTATAACACTCCCCAAACCAGGCAAGACCAACCACATTCCACAACACTTTAGACCTATCTCCCTGCTAAATTCGGATATCAAGATATTTGCGAAATTGCTTGCCTCTAGGCTTTCTTCCATCCTCCCTTCTTTAATAAATGCGGACCAAACTGGCTTTATTAAGGGATGTTTAGTTTTAGACAACATCCCCAGAGTAATGGATCTCTTTAACTATGCCGGAACACACAAGTCTCCTCTACTGGCGATGGCTCTGGATGCCAAGAAGGCATTTGACTGGGTACACTGGCCATTTGCCTTCTCTGTTTTGGATGGAATGACTTTCTAAGTCCCTATTTAAAATCCCGAGTCCCGACTGTGAAGGTTTTTGTGAATGGTGTATCTACAAGTTTTCCAATCACTAACGGATCCCCTCAGGGCTGTCCACTTTCTCCCCTCCTTTTTATTTTAGCCCTGGAGCCCCTGGCACAACACATACGGAGCACAGATGGAATAGATGGTTTTGTTGTGGGCTCAACCACCCACACCATTTCACTATACGCGGATGACATTATACTTACCCTGTCAAATCCATCCAACCAATTCCCATGGGATCGCACTGAAAGTCATCTCCTACTTTGGTTCACTGTCCTATTATAAAGTCAATGATTAATATCTCACCAGCGTGGTTATAAGTAACATTGCCCTCTACTAATCTAATAGGATCATGTGTGCATTTGGACTTATGCAGTGACATACTGATCTATTTATTCTAAGTGAACACAGCTCGTTTATTCTAAGCGAGCAAAACTGATTTATTGACACCAATGAGGCTATTCAAAGTCCTACAAATCTAAAGTGGCATACAATTCATGAAGGTTTTTATGGAAGTTGCACCTATATATATGAGTTGAGCAACTGTATATTTTAGGAATTAGGTGTTAATTAATTATTTTTTGTATATTTTTTATATAGTTTTTGTTTATTTGATGTGTCAATACTCCAGGAAGGGGTTATTAAATATTTTGTGACATTTTATACGGTCTTCTGGTAATTTGGCCTGGTATATTGAGTGCCCCCCCATACAGTTATTTTATAATTCCCCTTTCTTTGGTCTATGGGTAGACCAGGAGTAGTGCACCAAGTTCCATGGTATTGGACAGGTGTGCCATCACTGTATTGTGATTGATTTCTTTACAAAAGCACAGGTGCTCCTGAATAAGTATCTTTGGAAATTAGGTCATCCCCGGACAGCTTACAATTTGATGACACGAAGAAAGGGAGCTGGAGGTTTGGGCCTTCCATCTATTAAAGACTATGACTGCAGTATAGAGATTATCATTCCTGAGAGAATGGTGGAGTGTCTCACCTGAGAAACATTGGATTCAGATTGAATCAGAGTCCATAAAGTACTGCTCTCTGAAAAACTATTTGGTTCAATTATTATGGAACCCCAAGCCTCCTACGTTACATTACTACATTACTCACAGTACCTTACGCGGGGACTATATGGCAACGATTCCATGACTTTCATGGAGAGCTGGGTAATCTCCCGGATAAACTGGTTTTCACCCACAGTGAAACCCAAAGTGGATCTGAGGGTCTGGACCTGAGGATTTGACATACAGCAGGAGTACACACCTTGGAGTAGATTGTCCAAGGGAATTCACTGCTTCCTTTTGCGTCTATACAAGACCGCTTCCACGTCCCCCATAGGGAATTTTATAACTACTTAAGATTGAGACACTATTATGATACATGCTTAAAAATACCTCCAAAAGTTAGCCCTGATATTATTAGACTCTTCCAAAATCCAATGCTACATAGAAAACAATCCTCAAGGTATATATATATGACCTGATTAGTGATAAAGCAACGTTTGTTAAATCCAAGCCCATTTTGGCGTGGGAATCATATCTGGCACAAATATACTCAGAGGAGGAGTGGTCTAAGGCCATTAGCTTTCTCTCTTCCAATTTTAAATGTTTTACACACTATGAAGCAGGAGTAAAGACCCTATTGAGATGGTATTTCACACCTGACAGGTTGAGCCAAATGTATCTGGGAGTGTGGGCTTGCTGCTGGAGGGACTGCGAAGGCACTGGCACTCTGTACCATATCCTGTGGTCATGCCCTAAAGTGCATAACTACTGGAAAAAAGTCTTTACTTTGGTGTCTCAAATTACCTCAGCCACAACTCCTTTCTCCCTGGCATTGGCTCTTTTATTTATGGGCATTCACAAATTCCACCGCACACATACAAACCTGATAGAACATAAATTATTGAGCGCCAAGCTAGTTATTACTCGCCATTGGAAGTCAGTGACCCCTCCAAATATACAAGAAGTCCTACTTACTGTGAATACCACTTGTAGATATGAAAAACGCCTTCCACCCTCCATTATTGATCCTTAAAAGAGATATATAACCTGGGCCCCATGGCTAGATCATCCACTTTACACCCTGTGAAGAGTGATTTGTGCCTTTTATGAATTCTCCAGATACTGCCACACTGCTTAAGAGAAATGTCCCTTACACACATGTTTATTTTTCCTTTTTCCTTTTATTTTTTTACAAACTGAGTGTTAACATGTTGTATTTACCTTCTGAGAGAAAGAAAATTTGAAGAACAATCTTCCCCTTGGAAAGACCTGTAGCAGCCTCAATGTCATTGTTCGGGGATACCGCTGAGTATATTTTAATGTTCATTGCACTCTCTTCATCAATTGTACTTGTGCGCTAAAATTATTCTCTATGTTACGAAGAACATATTTTATTATTTGTTGATTACTTCTGTAAAACTCAATAAATTCTGTAAAACTCAAATGATTTAAAAAAAAAAATAATAATCATGTAACCGTTGATCATGTAAAAGAGAATACAAGTATAAAAAATTACAAAAAATGCAAAAAAATTGCATAAAAACCGCATTCAATATTATTTTACCTTGTTATTAAAGGAAATGTTTTTTGTATTTTTATTTCATTTTACTATTTTTATTTCTATTTGGTTATGGATTTTTATCGTTCATTCATTCCAAATGTGATAGTCTGTTACAATACCCGTATTAGCTATATCATATCAATGTAAAAAAAAATGGACGGTTGTATAAATTGCAAAATATTAGTGGGCAATATATATAGAAATAAAATGAAAATAATTAACTCATTACTACATTATATCCATCCCCATTCTTTAGTTATATAATAAGGATGATGAGGAACATCGGAGAATCAATTTTAAGGTATGACCAACAACCGCAGAAGAAACGCATAGGAGTGGGATGTGGCAATCTGTTCATGAGTAAGAAGTTGATATATGATTATTCTATGCCACCGATACAGTATATAAGGCAATGTACTATGGATACTAACTATAATAAGGTATGATAAATGGAAAATGATTTTTATAGTTAAAGGCATATAGACATACATTATTTAAGGGTACGAACAACACAAAGGAATTAGTCACTAAAGAAGGAGCACACTTAAAGCTCTGAAACGCGTATAGTTGGAAATATTCCTGTGTACTATGTGGTAAGGTGCAGGGTGCCATCCTAGATGGCAGGTATGTGTCACCGAGGTTCATAGCCTCGGTGAGGTAAGAGCCGTTTGTTGATGTCAGTAGCAGGTAGTGCTACTGACACATTTGCTAAATAGCATGGCTGCAAAGCCGATCCGGGCCGGCTCTTACCGGGAGCAGCTAAAGTGTAGGGTGGGTGGCTGCTCCCCACGACCCAGTCCTGGTTTTGGGCTGGGTTTAAAAACTCAGCCAGCACCAGCAGCTGGGGGAGTGATTGTCCTGGAGCTGCTAATAGTGCTGTGGAGCTCTCTGTCCTAGAAGCCTAAGCTGTGTGGGTTACCTCCCTCTGACAGGGGAGCTGAGGGCTGTATTTTGGGACCCGCGGCTGGAGCCAAGCTGGAGGGCTCAGACCCCTGTGAAAACGAACAGGCTGCCTGAAAAAGCCTGTCTATGGACTTGCTAACACCAAGGAGCTAAGGTGACTCTTCCGTTTATGGACTTTTGTGTGTGTGAACAAACACCAAGCCACCTGTTTTTGTGATGCTCTTTTGTTGTGTGAATAAAACACGGACATTTAATTTACAAGCTTGAACGTTGCCTCTGTACTGCACCCGCTGGTCCTATCTACCAGAGCGAACCCCCACATTTGGTGTCGGATGCGGGCATGCGCAGTGAGGCTGGCGTAAACGCCGAAGTTTGTTTTTTCTGGGAACGACTGGATGTCCTATATTCGGCCGGCAAAGTTGCAGCCTGTGTTCCCTGACAAAATGGAGGCGGCGGTGAAAGCTCTCATAGAGGCTAACATGCAGCAGCGGGAGACCAACCAGCTACTGCTACAGCATGTGATGGCGTTGCAAGCTGCAGGAGCGTCCCACCACGACCATGATGCCCGGAAAGCGGTCCGTGCGGCGATCCCAAAAATGACCCCCTCAGACGACGTGGAGACGTATCTGGCGGTCTTTGAGAAGGTCGCCGTGAGGGAAAAGTTACCCCGTGACCAGTGGGCCGAGGTGGTTGCTCCGTTCCTGGCATCTGGACCCCAGCAAGTTTTTTTTGATTTAGCAGATGACCAGGCTGCTGATTATCCCACGGTGAAGGGGGAGATCCTGGCCAGACTGGGGGTAAATGTGTTGGTCTGGGCTCAGCGGGTCCACCAGTGGGACTTTAAAGCGGCTGAACCCGCCAGGCCGCAGTACTATGAATTGCTGCACAGGTTGCAAAAATGGCTGCAACCTGATGTTCTAAGTCCGACTGCTATGCTGGACCATCTGCTGGCTGACATGTTCTGGAGGGCCTTGCCTTACCCCCTTCAGCACTGGATCGGCCAGGTATCACCCACCAATGCCCTAGAAATGGTCGACCTGGTGGAGCGCTATGAGGCCACCCAAAACTTGAAAGGGGGTGTTGTTGGGAGGGGGCCGGTCAAACCCCGGAGGACTCCCAGCCAGTCCCGGCGACTGGTACCCGAGAAACCTGTTCGGCGTGTACCCCCTGTAGACCCGGCCCCGATAGTCTGCTGGCGGTGTCACGAGCCTGGCCACGTAAGGGCCGACTGTCCCCAGTGGGGAGAACCCATGGAGATTAATTATGGGTACCGGGCTTCCATGTATGCCCGGAGACTGTGTGCGACCGGCACCCCCGAGACAATAGACAATCGTCATCTGTGCCAGGTGCAAGTCGGGGATAACCTGGCAGTGGCGCTGTTGGACTCAGGGAGCCTAGTAACCCTGGTAAGTGCTGCCCTGGTACAGCCCACCCAGTATACGGGCCGGAAAGTTGGTGTGGTGTGCATACACGGAGACTTAAAGGACTATTCCACTGCTGTAATGTCTCTGTCCACGGCGGCCGGCACATGGACTTGTGAAGTGGCGATCTCCTCAAAGCTACCCTATGAACTAATAATTGGAAGAGACTTCCCTGGTTTTCCGTCACTATGGCCTGAGGTGAAAGTGACTAATAGCCCTGAGACAGGGGTAACCCTAGCTGAGTGGCCTGGTTCCAGTGGGAGGCCAGAGCCCTGGGAGCCCGAGTCCGAAGGGCCTGCGGTAGGGGTGACCACCACTTCTGTGATAGAGGGGGAGGCACCCCTACTGAGTGTAATGGTGGGAGACATGGAGGACTTGCCACCAGGACCTGAGTTGGCAGACCTCCACGTCTCCGGAGATAATTTTGGGACTGCCCAACACCGGGACCAAACCCTAACCAGGGCCTGGGAGAATGTGCTGGAAATTGATGGTAAACCCCAGAGACCAGGGGCTGAGTTAATATTTCCCCGCTTTGTTGTTCACCAAGAAATGTTATATCGGGTGAACCAAATCTGGGGTGAACCTGTTGAACAGTTGGTGGTGCCCACAGCGTACCGCAAGCTTGTCATGGAGCTTGCCCACCAACATGTTCTTGGGGGACACTTGGGGTGGCAGAAAACCCAGGACCGCATACTGCAGCGGTTTTATTGGCCCAGTGTGTTCAAGGAGGTAGAGAATTATTGTAAGTCCTGTCCCACCTGTCAGATACATAGCCCCCAGCCACATTTCCGTAGTCCTCTGGTACCTCTTCCAATTATTGAGGTCCCGTTTGAGCGAATCGCTATGGATCTAATTGGGCCTGTACCAAAGTCTGCCAGGGGCCACCAACACATTTTGGTAGTTCTTGACTATGACACTCGGTATCCGGAGGCGGTGCCTCTGCGACATACCTCAGCTAAGCTCATTGCCAAAGAGTTAATGGAAATGTTTTCCCGTGTGGGCCTGCCAAAAGAGGTTCTGACAGACCAAGGGACCCCTTTTATGTCCAAAGTTATGAGGGAACTGTGTAAATTATTGCGTATAAAGCAATTGCGGACGTCCGTTTACCATCCACAAACGGACGGTCTTGTCGAGAGGTTTAACCAAACTTTAAAAAATATGTTAAAAAGGGTGGTGTCTAGAGATGGGAAGGACTGGGACCTCCTTCTGCCCTATCTCATGTTCGCAGTGCGAGAGGTACCCCAGGCCTCTACTGGGTTCTCGCCCTTTGAACTGCTTTATGGCAGACACCCTCGGGGCCTGTTGGATATCGCCAAGGAAGCATGGGAACAACAGCCTGTCCCCCACAAAAGTGTCATTGAGTATGTCACCCAGATGCAGGACCGGATGGAAAGGGTGTTGCCGCTGGTCCGGGAGCATATGGAGGCAGCGCAACAAGCCCAGAGTAGGGTGTACAATCGTCAGGCTCGGGTACGGCGCTTCAATCCGGGAGATCGGGTTTTGGTTCTGGTACCCACCCTTGACAGCAAATTCTTAGCTAGGTGGCAGGGCCCCTATGAGGTGATCGAGAAGGTAGGGGAAGTAAATTACAAAGTACACCAGCCAGGGCGGCGCAAGCCGGAGCAGGTGTACCACGTGAATTTACTAAAGCCGTGGAAAGATAGGGACACGGCCGACGACCACAGCCCCCGGCCAGGGCTTCTAGGTGAAAAGGGTCCAGCCCTACAGTTCGAGGCCTGTGAAGCAGTAACCACGGTAAAAATTTCAGACAGCTTGTCTTCCAAACAAGTTCAGGAAGTCAGGGAGTTCCTCAGTCGGAACACGGATGTGTTCTCGGACCTCCCTGGCCGCACGTCTCTCATCCGACATGACATAGTCACTGAGCCTCAGGCCAAGATCCGGTTAAAACCATACCGGGTACCCGAGGCTCGGCGACGGGCCATCGCGGAGGAAGTGCAATTAATGTTGAAGCTCGATGTCATTGAGGAGTCGAAAAGTGAATGGGCCAGTCCCATAGTCCTAATACCCAAGCCGGATGGGACGTTGCGGTTCTGCAACGACTTTCGCAAGTTAAATGAAGTGTCCAAGTTTGACGCGTATCCCATGCCCCGGGTAGACGAGCTTGTTGAGAATTTAGGACAAGCCCGTTATTTTTCTGTGCTGGACCTCACTAAAGGGTACTGGCAGGTACCCTTAACGGAGTCGGCCAAGGAAAAAAACGCTTTTGTTACCCCGCAGGGCTTGTATCACTACATGGTGTTACCCTTTGGCCTGCATGGCGTCCCCGCCACCTTCCAAAGGTTAATGGACATAGTGCTGCGACCACATCGTCGGTACGCCTCGGCCTACTTAGATGATGTAATCATCCACAGCACCGACTGGGAAAGCCATTTGCCCAAAGTGCAGGCGGTAGTGGATGCCCTGAGGAAAGCTGGTCTAACCGCCAATCCAAAGAAGTGTGCGATTGGGTTGGAAGAGACCAAATACCTGGAGTATGTCATTGGGCGGGGAGTCATCAAGCCTCAGGTAAATAAGGTAGAGGCAATACGGAGTTGGCCCCGACCGGTCACCACCAGGCAGATAAAGTCGTTCCTGGGGATTGTGGGGTATTACATGAGGTTCGTGCCCCACTTTGCCACTATCGCTTCGCCATTGACAGAGTTATTAAAGGGGCGTAAGACAGGGATGGTCCGCTGGAATGAGCAGGCGGAAAAGGCTTTCTCCGCCCTGAAATCGGCCCTGTGTGGGTCCCCGGTTTTGGTGACACCCGATTTCAGGAAGGAGTTCGTTGTCCAGACCGACGCCTCTGAGGTTGGCCTTGGTGCGGTACTATCGCAGGAAGTCAACGGGGAGGAGCATCCCGTTGTCTTCCTCAGCCGCAAGCTCACCCCAGCCGAGACCAGGTACAGCATAGTCGAGAGAGAGTGCCTGGCCATCAAGTGGGCACTCGAGGCCCTCCGTTATTACCTGTTGGGCAGAAGCTTCCGCCTGGTGACCGACCACTCCCCACTCAAGTGGATGTGCCAAGCCAAAGAGAGGAATTCCCTACAGAATTTTAAGTTCACGGTGGAGCACAGAGCGGGCCGGTTGTTAAAAAATGCAGACGCGCTCTCCCGGGTACACTGTTTGTCGTGTGTCCACCCCCTCAGGGTTGAACAAAGGGGGGGGGGTATGTGGTAAGGTGCAGGGTGCCGTCCTAGATGGCAGGTACGTGTCACCGAGGTTCATAGCCTCGGTGAGGTAAGAGCCGTTTGTTGATGTCAGTAGCAGGTAGTGCTACTGACACATTTGCTAAATAGCATGGCTGCAAAGCCGATCCGGGCCGGCTCTTACCGGGAGCAGCTAAAGTGTAGGGTGGGTGGCTGCTCCCCACGACCCAGTCCTGGTTTTGGGCTGGGTTTAAAAACTCAGCCAGCACCAGCAGCTGGGGGAGTGATTGTCCTGGAGCTGCTAATAGTGCTGTGGAGCTCTCTGTCCTAGAAGCCTAAGCTGTGTGGATTACCTCCCTCTGACAGGGGAGCTGAGGGCTGTATTTTGGGACCCGCAGCTGGAGCCAAGCTGGAGGGCTCAGACCCCTGTGAAAACGAACAGGCTGCCTGAAAAAGCCTGTCTATGGACTTGCTAACACCAAGGAGCTAAGGTGACTCTTCCGTTTATGGACTTTTGTGTGTGTGAACAAACACCAAGCCACCTGTTTTTTGTGATGCTCTTTTTGTTGTGTGAATAAAACACGGACATTTAATTTACAAGCTTGAACGTTGCCTCTGTACTGCACCTGCTGGTCCTATCTACCAGAGCGAACCCCCACAACAAGTACACTCATATGGAATTATAAAAGCAGTGACTAATGGAGCGCTCCAGAGACTGTATAGTCACTATCTGAACAACAAAGAAAAAAAGAGTATATTCTGCCTGTTCGTCCACAGCAGACTACTTCACATGTGGTCCAATAAACGACGACTGAGGCAGCATGTCCGGTAAATGTCTTTTTATTGGGAACTGCTTACATGAAATACGTGGTTACAAAAGTTGCTACGTTTTGGCTATAACATAGCCTTTATCAAGCATAGTGTGATCCTCAAATGATTCTGCTTATAAAGTGCAAGCCACACCTCCCCATGCGGCAGTGACCAATCACACAGTATACATAGTTGCATATTCCATCACTTTTTCACAACATATAATAAAATGTATTCACATACTTTCAACTGGATCATATAATAATCATCCCATTTGAAAGATAACACTTTCACCTGGTGATTTATAAGACACATAAATTTGTACCCACATATTTCATGTAAGCAGTTCCCAATAAAGGGACATTCACCGGACATGCTGCCTCTGTCATCTTTTAATGGACTGTGTATTCAGGAGCCTCTGTGGATCTAGGGCTCCAGGTGGGTTGCTGCATTCCGGATGACCGTAAGAGCCGGCGAGTGTTACTCTCCATTGATGTGTTTTATTACTTCTTATGTGGGACGCCGATCAGACCTTCCGTTGGATATCAGTCCACTGAACAAATGGGACACCAACTTAGTTTGTTTGCACCACACGAAAAGCAGCGCAAAGTTTTGACACCCATGAATCAGAAGGAGATACGTAGGTAAGGTATATTGGTGTTGTTCATAAGGCGGACGCAACAACCAATACTTGGTTACGCTTCTGAACAGTGCCTGTACAACATGTGGGTCGCCACAGCCGATACTCAGCCCCGCTTCCCAACAGTGAGTAACAATTTATTATAGCCCAACTGTGTGATATAACAATAAGAAGGTCGAGGTATTTACCTGTTTTTTCCATCAAATATTGATGTAGAAAAAATAGAGATCAAGTCATCAGCGTGTGTCTGAAACGCGTAGACCGGGATTGTGTTTCCATGTGTCAAGGCAGAGCTGTCGCTTGTATTTTATGCAACGGAATAAAGGTAAAATTGTCATTTTCAATTGATGACGTCAGTGCTGGATCTTTTCTTCTTACTATATGCACAAGTCTTTGCTTGATGGTCCATGCACTTCAGCGGATTAAGCTACCTCAAACACAGCAGGAGAGCTGGTTTTCCATTTATCTCTAAAGTTGGAGCTAACCAGGGATACTAGCTTAAAGGGGTTCTCCAGGAATTTAGAAAAAAAATGCCTACATATTACTTTATTATAAATATATTCCCAAACACCTTTCATTAGTTTTAATGGCTCATTTTGTTTAGGGAGCATTAAATAGCAAAAACAAAATGGCCGCCATCCTATTAGTACAGACAAAACCTGTCCTAATCACACAGCAGGACAAGTTACTTCACAACATTGAGACAGAGGAGGCTAAGACAGCTCTTTCGTACTTGTCAGGGCATATAATCCTGAATACAGCTGATAAATCTTCAGCTGAATTTCTGTAGGAATGGAGTTCATAAGGAGACATAAAGTACAAAAAGGACGGACTATAGCTTAGTGTTGTGAAGTAACTTGTACCATGTGATTTGGACAGGCTTTGTGTGTACTAATAGGATGGCAGACATTTTTATTTCCCCTGATGATTGCTTCCTAGAAAAAATGAGCCATTATAACTAATGAAAGGTATTTGGAAATATAATTATAATAAAGTAATATTTAAGTATTTTGATTTTCATAATTCCTGGAGAACACCTTTAATGTCTTTTCTTGCCAAAGAAAGTCATGAAATTAAATTTGTGTCATATTTTGGGTTAATGTGAATACTGGATGAGAGCTAAAGTTTTTGGTACAGTAAGTCTCATAAGGGATCATACGGTGACTTAGCAATTATAGCGATCATAGTGTGCTCTGTTTTTCTTCACAGTCAATCGGAGAACAAAATTATAGGGGAACTTTAAACAAAAAAAAATGTTTTTATTTGGATTTTAAGTGGGACAAGCAGGATTACACTTTACTTTTTAGTCACTGTACATTTTTGACTCATTTTGGAATATATTAAAAGTACAAAGGTGACAAAGATTTTCTGCTTGTAGCAACCCTCTGTTTCGAAAGATATTTAGACATGGCCAATAAGTTAGCTTTCTCCTAAGGAAAGTAAGCCCTTATTGATATACATTTCTTAATGTGCAACTGAGTTAAAATCTGTCCTTAAAAATATAACCAACCAGTTTCACAGTACCAGCAAAAAATAAATTTTATACAAAAAAAGTAGTAATCAAAATAACATTTCATATTATCGTTTTATATGTGCCATGTTCCAAGAAAATCTTCCTTCTTTATATAAGAGTGTGTCTCAATATTCCACAGGCTATTTACATGTATATTTCTGCCTGATATTCATCTGTAGAGGGGCATGTAAAGATATACTTTCTTTTCAAATACTCATTAGAAATTCAAGGAATGTCGCTGGTGGCTGTGTTATAGTAATTAGTGGAAAGGGAAAGAAAGGCATGTTGCCATAGCAATATCTTTATGATAATCTACAGCATGAATGGTAAAATTAATTTAACACAAGTAGATATGACTGACACCTAGACACCATAATATTTGTTTTTGTATAGGCAGTAAGATGATAATAAAAGTAACAATACCCTTTACCTGCCACCTTCAGTCAGACTTGGATTATGACGGATTTCTCAGGCAGTTGTTTCACTTAAAAACTTAATTAACAAAGGAAATGTTGAGACTTTGAATTTCATAAATATAAAGGGCAGCTAAAGTGATAAATGATAACCTAATTCTTAAAGGGGTTATCACAAAAATTAAATAAATAAAATGTCTTAAACAAAACCATTCTATCAGTTAAGTACATCAATACAAAAAAGCTGCTCCGCCATGTCATTTTTACTCCTTTTAGCTTCTTTACTAAACACTTTGCAGCCCTAGTCTCTTCATCTTCTGTGGAGAGCCACAGCTTATCACATGTGGCTATGAAGCACTTGCATCACCCAGTACTGGAGTCAGCTCTTGTTAAGCCCATCCTCCCTGCATAGAGAATAGTCCTTCATACATAGCTCCAGCGATTCCACTAATAAATAGCACTATGCTATGCAACACCCTCTCCTAATTTCCTTCCCCACTGTCTACAGACAAATATAGCTATACTATTCTCTGAATTTAGAAGTATGGGACAAGAAAATGAAAGATGTCTGGCAAATTCATCTGCTTCTCTAGGAGATCACTACGCTAGTACTGAGAGGAGGAAGGAGGCAGGAAAACTACTGAGCATGTACTTATTGTAGTAGAAGGTGGACCAGAAATTTGTCCACAGAAGAAACAGCAGGGGACACTACTATTGCACATACATTACAATAATGCTTCAATTGTAATGCATTATTTATTGCATAGTAATATTTTTTTAATGGGATAACATCCTAGTAAGTTAGCATAAAAAAAGGAAAAAAAAAGCAAGCTAGTATTTGTGGTTGTGAGAAGAATCTCTCCCCTACCCTCCATCATTTGGTGCATATCCCAGGTTAAGGTTCCACAGTCCATACTACTGGTAGTATACGATTCTACTGGTTCTAAATTCAGCCTGAAAATAAATGAAAATTAGCATGTCTAACATCAGCTGGCATAAAAAAAATACCTTTCTTATCCTTTGTTGGTAAGCTAATTAGATTTTTTTACCCCAAAAAACAACAACAAATATATGCAAATTAGCTTTCCTACAAAAAAAGTATTTTTCACAGAGAACAAGAGGAGCATTGCCTAGCCTACAATAGTCATCACATAGTGGTGATAGTGATCACTAAGTGGTCTCCAGCAAGGCTGGAAAAGCCAATTCAGTCTGCTTTTCTCCAATAAAGGGCTTTTGTCCTGGAAAAGCCATTTGCAGATTTGAGGCAACCCTAGCTATTATCTTAGCTATACTAGGAAGCTGTGTTTAAAAGGCTAAGCGATAAATGAAAGGTTATGCTGTAGTTATAAAACAGTTTCCTTTTAATTCTTTCAGAAAGAAAGCTAAATTACACAATTTTTTCATGTGCAGATTTCTCTCTTAATTTGCCTGAAATGAAATGTTAAATATTTGGAAGATTTAGGATTAATTTTAAATTGGTAGAACTGATTTGCTCATCTCTGATATGTATATTTATACACACCTTGTTGTCCTTCATTGATCATTACACTTATTTTTGTCCATTAAGTTTTTGGTGGTAGCCTCAAACTTTTCATACAGTGCTTTTTCATATTAAGATTTTCCCTGTAGTAGCATCAAATTGTTCAAGCAGTGCTTTTTCAAAATAAGATTTTTTTTATGTTTTTTTATCTGTAAATATAATGCTTCTCTGGAAAAGAGAAAGAGCTGCTTTATTTTGGTATTAAATATTATTTCTTTGCCTTTCTAGTCACTTGCCTTTTTACTTTCTCATTTTGTTTTCTCTATCAGGTCTGAAACATCAATGCCTCCATTTCTCATCTTCAGATAAGTCTGTAGTTGGTATTAAGATTTTTGAACCACAGTTTTTTCTCTTTAGCTTTTTTAATTCAAATTTTGAGGAAAAATTGTTTAGTTTTGTCTTTTACATATTCCTACCATAGCAATATTGACATGAACTTTTCTTTACAAGTCCATTTCTTGTAGTTTTGAATGAATACTTTCTTTACATCTTCATCATTCAATAGATCCACATTTAAAGTCCATATGCCTTTGCCTTTTCCACATTCAGTTACTTGAATTTGTGCTAGAAGCAACTTATGATCAGAGAAGATATTACCCAGGGACATTGTCGCAGGCATCAGGACTTTTGAAATGAAGAAATAATCCAGTCTTGATTGAACTAAAGAGTTACTCCATGTGTATCCTGGTTCATTATCCTTTACATTACTCCAAATGTCAATTAAATTAAAGTCCAAAATCATATTTTTAAGTTGATGCACTGTCCTTTCTTACTTGCTCACCAGTTCTGTATTCCTCTTTTAGGGCACAATTAAAGTCTCCAGCCATAATCACTGGTGATTGACCAGTTAAAAAAGGTTGTATGTCCTCTAGCATCTAAGCTCTTTCATAAAGTTCAGGTGAAGCATATACATTTAGTAATTTGATTTCTCTGCCATTGAAGTTGATATTTACTAATAAAGCTCTTCCTGGATTCAATTGCATGTTTGAAATGATTCGACAACTATTTCTTTTGAATAGTATTCCAACTCCAGTAACTTTGTTATTTTTGTCTCCAGACCACAATGAAGGGCCTTGTGTCCAACTTTCCTTTAGGTATGCATAATTTGGGGAGTATTCTATTCCACATTCTTGTAAAAAAAAAAAAAAATGTCGCAGTTGACTGTTTCCAGATAAGCCAAGATGCTCCCTTAATACTCTTTACATTAAGGGAGGAGATTTTTAGCGTATCAGACATTGTCCATTAAGAAAAACTTCAAATAACAAAAAGTCTCTTTGCATACAAAAACAGCTCTCTTTGTTGAGCTCTCTCGAAATTTCTCACTTTCTGTGAGATGAATTTGTAGGAAAGCATTGCGCATCAGGTCATTTCATCAGATGAACTACTTGACATAAATGGAACTAATGGCTCTGGTGATGCTAAACTCTCAAACTGAAGAATGTGCATAGGATCAGATAAGGTCATGCTTGGTCTTAAACCTTTTGACACTGAGAACCTGTTCTTCATGACCACTCACTTTTCTTTTTGTTTCTTTTGTCTATATGTCCATGACTTCATCTCCTGTGATCGTCCCCCTCACTCCTATGTCAGTAGCAGCTTCCCCTAACCCCATTTCAGGAGCAGATATAGGATCCACCATTTTCTCCTTTATCAGCACTCTGGATGTTCCAGGTATACCCGTAGTCTCAGGTTTCTCCATTCTTTCATAGCAGGTGCAGCTCCAGCATTTTTGGAGGCCTCTGTTTCTTTTGTAGGTCCCTTGCCTACGGCAACATCCATATAGGACCGAGCTCTGCCCGCTTTTGGTCTTTAAAGGCATGGCCTTCCTTCCTGCACAGGTTACATATAATCACATTCTGACAGTCGGCGCTTTTATGCCCTGCTTGTTGGCACTTCCCACAAAATTCTGCCTCGTCTTTACAGTTGGCTTGTATGTTGCCAAATTGATGACACTTTCAACAAAATTCTGGCATCCCTGGATAATAAATGAAATCTCTGTCTTTTCCAATTTTGAAGCTTTTTAAAGATTTAATCCTCCAATTCCTCCAGGGTCCTCCCTGAAAGTGACAAAAATTGATACTTTCCGGTTTATTCATAAGCTTCCGGCCAGATTTCAAAGTTAAACAATATCTCGAATGAAAAAATTCAATGTCACATAAGGAAACAAAGGGATTTTACATGTGTACAATTAGTGGGATTTCCCACGTTAAGTAGAGCAAAACAAAATTAAGTAGAATAGGATCAGCGTGATGGGTTTTCAGCTGCTTGTACAAGTTGTGACAGTCCGAAAGATTATCAAATGTGAGAATGTACACACCTTTTCTTGAATCGTTGAGAGCAAGAATGCTTCCCTTCTTCACGTTCAAAGTCTTTAGTAGAATATCATTCACAAAGAAAAATAGCTTGCCTTTCTTCTCTTCTTTCAAGATTTCAATCTGCATGGAATTTCAGATCCTCATTTTGCCTTGGTTTGCAAAACGGACATTCAGCATATATACTACCATCTTTCAGATGAGTAATTGCCTTCCATTTACTCATCTGAAAAGTAAATTTCCCATTAAAAGTGCCCTCTCTGACCCAAGAAGAAGTACAACAGCGACTTAAAAAGATTAAAATAGACAAATCACTAGGACCGGATGGCATACACCCCCGTATCCTAAGGAATTTAGCCACACCTTTATTTCTGATATTTACGAACTCTATACTGACAGGGAATGTTCCACAGGATTGGCGCATAGCAAATCTGGTGCCAATATTCAAAAAGGGTCCAAAAAGAGAACCTGGAAATTATAGGCCGGTAAGTTTAACATCTGTTGTGGGTAAACTGTTTGAAGGTTTTCTAAGAGATGCTATCTTGGAGTATCTCAATAAAAATAAGCAAATAACGCCATATCAGCATGGCTTCAGGGATTGGTCATGCCAAGTGAATTTAATCAGTTTCTATGAGGAGGTAAGTTCTAGACTTGACAGCGACGAATGAATGTATGTCATATATCTGGACTTCTCCAAAGCATTTGACACTGTACCTCATAAAAGGTTATAAAATGAGAATGCTCAGGCTGGGAGAAAATGTCTGTATGTGGGCAAGTAACTGGCTGAGTAAAAGAAAACAGAGGGTGGTTATTAACAGTACACACTCAGATTGGGACACTGTCACTAGTGGAGTACCTCAGAGGTCAGTACTGGGCCCTATTCTCTTCAATATATTTATTAATGATCTTGTAGAAGGCTTGCACAGTAAGATATCAATTTTTGCAGATGACACTAAACTGTGTAAAATAATTAACACTGAACAGGACAGTTTTCTGCCACATAGGGATCTGGATAGATTGGAGGCTTGGGCAGAGAAATGGCAGATGAGGTTTAACACTAGAGATGTCCTGAACTATTCGGCGGCGAACATCGCTTGTTCGCTGCGGCGGGTGAACATATGCAATGTTCGGTCCGCCCCCTATATGTCATCATTGAGCAAATTTTGACCCTGCACCTCACAGTCAGCAGACACATTCCAGCCAACCAGCATACCCACCCAGACCCTCCCACCTCCTATCAAAAAGCAAGGTCAGCATTCATCTTAGATTCGTTCTGAAGCTGCAGTGTCAGTTAGAGCAGGGAGAGTGCTGCTGCTTCTGAATTAATAGGGAAAGCGATAGCTAGGCCAGTGTTCTGTGTCCACTACAGTCTCACTTGCTGTAAGGACAGCGTCCTGACGGCACCCCAAAAAGCACTTTTTAGGGCTGGTACATCAGTCTGCTTTTATTTTATTTTTTCTATATATATTCTGCCCGTGTGTGAGAGGCCGCAGGCCCACAGACTGTACTGTGTGCACACCACTCATATAGGGTGGCACAGTACCTTGCAGATAAAAAAAAGTCATTTAATTTTTACCCTTTAATATAATTGCAGTTGCCTGCCAGTGTGTGTCAGGCCCACAGACTGTACTGGGCCCACTGCCAGTGCCCACCACTCATATCGGGTGACACAGTACCTTGCAGATAAAAAAGTCATTTAATTTTTACCCTTTAACCATGCAAGGACCGCCTAACGCACAGATGCGTTCGGCAGGCGGGTTATTCTGGGTGGACGCATCCGTGCGTCATGTCGTGAGAGGCGAGATTTCCTGTGAACGCGCGAGCATGCGCTCACAGAAATCGTGTCGGGAGGAAGGTAAACTACAGCCTGCCAGCGCTGATCATGGGCTGGCAGGCTGTAGTAGTTAAAAAAAATCACATATCAGACGCTGTTTTGTTAACAGCGTCTGATATGCATGCTGCCAGCTCCTCTGGTGGTCCCTTTTGCTTGGGACCACCAGAGGAAACATATGTAAGTGCACCAATCACCACACAGGCCCCCCATCCAACCCCCGTCACTGATTAACACCTGATTAACCCCCAATTAACCCCCAATTAACCCCTGATTAACCCCTGATCACCCCATGTCACCCCCCTGATCAACCCCTTCACCCCCCCTGTCACTAAGCACCCCCCTGTAAGGCTCATTCAGACGTCCATATGTGTTTTGCAGATCCGCAAAACACGGACACCGGCAATGTGCTTTCCGCATTTTGCGGATCCGCACATTGCCAGAACTATATAGAAAATGCCTTTTCTTGTCCGCAATTTTGGACAAGAATAGGACATGCTCTATCTTTTGCGGAGCTGCGGCCGGATGTTTGGGGGCCGAATTCTGATCCGCCGAGCACATAGTGTGCTCTCCGCATTACCGCCGGCCCCATTCACACTAAATAGGTCCGCATCTATTCCGCAGAATATAGCCCCGCCCAAAATGCCAGAACAGTAAACACACCCCACAAATGACCCCATTTTGGAAAGTAGACACCCAAGGTATTCACTGAGGGGCATAGTGAGTCCGTGGGAGATTTTTTATTGCCAGAAGTTAGCAGAAATGGAAACTTTATTATTTATTTTTTTTCCTCAGAAAGTGTCATTTTCTGCTAACTTTTGAAAAAAAATGAAATCATACATGAACTTACCATGCCCCTCCGTGAATACTTTGGGGTGTCTTCTTTCTAAAATGGTGTCATTTGGGGGGTATTTATACTATCCTGGCATTCTAGCACCTGAAGAAACATGACAGGTGCTCAGAAAGTCAGAGCGTCTTCAAAATGCAGAAACTTTTTTGCACCATATTTTGTAAAAGCTATAACATTTAATCAAACCAATAAATATACACTTATTGGATTTTTTTTTAATCAAAGACATGTAGAACAATAAAGTTAGAGAAAAATTTATTTAGAAATGTAGTTTAAAAAAAAAAATTAAACAGAAAGTGAAAAATGCAATTTTTTTGCAAAAATGTAGGTAATTTTTAAATAATATCAAAAAAAGTAAAAATGTCAGCAGCAATGAAATACCACCAAATAAAAGCTCTATTAGTGAGAAGAAAAGAAGGCAAAATTCATTTGGGTGGTAAGTTGTATGACCGAGCAATAAACCGTGAAAGTAGTGTAGTGCAGAATTTTAAAAAGTGGTCTGGTCATTAAGGGTGTTTAAGCTAGGGGGGCTGAAGTGGTTAATATAATTGCAGTTTCCTGCAAGTGAGTGTCAGGCCCACAGACTGTACTGTGCCCACTGCCAGTGCCCACCACTCATATCGGGTGGCACAGTACCTTGCAGATAAAAAAGTAATTTAATTTCTACCCTTTAATATAATTACAGTTGCTTGACAGTGAGTGTCAGGCCCACAGACTGTACAGTGCCCACTGCCAGTGCCCACCACTCACATCGGATGACACAGTACCTTACAGATAAAAAAGTCATTTCATTCTTACCCTTTAATATAATTGCAGTTGCCTGCCAGTGTGTGTTAGGCACACAGACTGTACTGTGCCCACTGCCCACCACTCACATAGGGTGGCACAGTACATTGCACGGTGCACTTGCAGTGCCCCAAATTGGAAGGAAAAGGACTGACCAACCATCTTTTTCCATCTCCCGGTTCCTAAAATCAATTCCATACACCGACCCCTGATAGGGGACAAAACAGAGATCAAACTGGTAAGTTAAAAAAATTAAAAAAAAAGAGGACAGCCTCTGTGAAGCTGGGTATTTTTTGGCCACGTTACTGAACTCTCATGCACAATGGCTGTAGGCTCATGCGTCCTTTTGCGGAGGTGACAAACCTGGTCAGTCAAACCCAAGGCAACATCATTAACCTCATCCTATATGCATTTTTTCTGGAGCGTAACCCTGCGAAGAGTGCTGTATCAAGCCGTAGATGAGCATAAAGAGGAAGAGTTGTGGTCACCATTACCACCAGAAGCAGCCTTGTCGTCATCGATTGCTGGACCTGCAACGCAGAGAGAGGAGTCTGAAGAAGAGGAGTGAAAGGAGGAAGGTGGCTTCGAGGAGGTGGAAGACCAACCACAGCAGGCGTCCCAGGGGGCTTGTTGTCACCTTTCGGGGACCCTTGGTGTTGTACGTGGCTGGGTGGCGGAAGAGACCTTCAATGACGTCAGTGAGGACAAGGAACGGGACATGGCTAGCTTGGTATCCAACCTTGTGCAAATGGGGAGTTTGTGGTTATGCAGATAGACTGTTTGGGGTTGTTTGCAGTGCGTTAAGCGTGGAGTTTGGTCTGTCAGACTTTTGTCTGTCACTGTGAAGCGGGCGTAACCCTTACACTACCTGATAGATACAACATCATACCTGATCGTATACACACACTGGATTTAAAGCACATTATTCCAAACAATTTAGGAATGTTAGGTGATTTATGCCCTTTATGGATAAAATCCGACTCTGCGTCAACTACGTAATTTTCCATGGGAGTTTTGCCATGGATCTCCCTCCGGCATGCCACAGTCCAGGTGTTAGTCCCCTTGAAACAACTTTTCCATCACTATTGTGGGTTTTAAAATTCGCCTGCCTATTGAAGTCTATGGCAGCTCGCCTTGTTCGCCCGTTCGCGAACATTTGCGGAAATTTGCGTTCGTGAATAGAAAATTTTATGTTCGCGACATCTCTATTTAACACTGACAAATGTAAAGTTATGCACATGGGAAGGAATAATGCAAGTCACCCGTACATACTAAATGGTAACACACTCGGTAACACTGACATGGAAAAGGACCTAGGAATTTTAATAAACAGCAAACTAAGCTGTAAAAACCAGTGTCAGGCAGCTACTGCCAAGGCCAATAAGATAATGGGTCATATCAAAAGGGGCATAGATGCCCATGATGAGAACATAGTCCTACTACTTTACAAATCACTAGTCAAACCACACATGGAGTATTGTGTACAGTTCTGGGCTCCTGTAAACAAGGCAGACATAGCAGAGCTGGAGAGGGTTCAGAGGAGGGCAACTGAAGTAATAACTGGAATGGGGCAACTACAGTACCCTGAAAGGTTATCAACATTAGGGTTATTCACTTTAGAAAAAAGACGACTGAGGGAAGATCTAATAACTATTTATAAATATATGTATAATATAGGGGTCAGTACAGAGATCTCTCCCATCATGTATTTATCCCCATGACTGTGACTGTGAGGAGGGGACATCCTCTGCGTCTGGAGGAAAGAAGGTTTGTACACAAACAAAGGAAAGGATTCTTCAGGGTAAGAGTAGTGAAACTCTCTGCGTACAATAAAGGAATTCAAGAGGGGACTGGATGTATTTCTGGAGTGTAATAATATTACAGGTTATAGCTACTAAATAGGGGTCCTTGATCCAGGGAGTTATTCTGATTGCCTGATTGGAGTCAGGAAGGAATTTTTTCTCCTTAAGTGGGGAAAATTGGCTTCTGCCTCACAGGTTTTTTTTGCCTTATATAGGAAACAGGCCGAACTGGATGGACAAATGTCTTTTTTCGGTCTTATACAGGGAGTGCAGAATTATTAGGCAAATGAGTATTTTGACCACATCATCCTCTTTATGCATGTTGTCTTACTCCAAGCTGTATAGGCTCGAAAGCCTACTACCAATTAAGCATATTAGGTGATGTGCATCTCTGTAATGAGAAGGGGTGTGGTCTAATGACATCAACACCCTATATCAGGTGTGCATAATTATTAGGCAACTTCCTTTCCTTTGGCAAAATGGGTCAAAGGAAGGACTTGACAGGCTCAGAAAAGTCAAAAATAGTGAGATATCTTGCAGAGGGATGCAGCACTCTTAAAATTGCAAAGCTTCTGAAGCGTGATCATCGAACAATCAAGCGTTTCATTCAAAATAGTCAACAGGGTCGCAAGAAGCGTGTGGAAAAACCAAGGCGCAAAATAACTGCCCATGAACTGAGAAAAGTCAAGCGTGCAGCTGCCAAGATGCCACTTGCCACCAGTTTGGCCATATTTCAGAGCTGCAACATCACTGGAGTGCCCAAAAGCACAAGGTGTGCAATACTCAGAGACATGGCCAAGGTAAGAAAGGCTGAAAGACGACCACCACTGAACAAGACACACAAGCTGAAATGTCAAGACTGGGCCAAGAAATATCTCAAGACTGATTTTTCTATGGTTTTATGGACTGATGAAATGAGAGTGAGTCTTGATGGGGCAGATGGATGGGCCCGTGGCTGGATTGGTAAAGGGCAGAGAGCTCCAGTCCGACTCAGATGCCAGCAAGGTGGAGGTGGAGTACTGGTTTGGGCTGGTATCATCAAAGATGAGCTTGTGGGGCCTTTTCGGGTTGAGGCTGGAGTCAAGCTCAACTCCCAGTCCTACTGCCAGTTTCTGGAAGACACCTTTTTCAAGCAGTGGTACAGGAAGAAGTCTCCATCCTTCAAGAAAAACATGATTTTCATGCAGGACAATGCTCCATCACACGCATCCAAGTACTCCACAGCGTGGCTGGCAAGAAAGGGTATAAAAGAAGAAAATCTAATGACATGGCCTCCTTGTTCACCTGATCTGAACCCCATTGAGAACCTGTGGTCCATTATCAAATGTGAGATTTGCAAGGAGGGAAAACAGTACACCTCTCTGAACAGTGTCTGGGAGGCTGTGGTTGCTGCTGCACGCAATGTTGATGGTGAACAGATCAAAACACTGACAGAATCCATGGATGGCAGGCTTTTGAGTGTCCTTGCAAAGAAAGGTGGCTATATTGGTCACTGATTTGTTTTTGTTTTGTTTTGTTTTTGAATGTCAGAAATGTATATTTGTGAATGTTGAGATGTTATATTGGTTTCACTGGTAAAAATAAATAATTGAAATGGGTATATATTTGTTTTTTGTTAAGTTGCCTAATAATTATGCACAGTAATAGTCACCTGCACACACAGATATCCCCCTAAAATAGCTAAAACTAAAAACAAACTAAAAACTACTTCCAAAAATATTCAGCTTTGATATTAATGAGTTTTTTGGGTTCATTGAGAACATGGTTGTTGTTCAATAATAAAATTAATCCTCAAAAATACAACTTGCCTAATAATTCTGCACTCCCTGTATACTATGTTACAAGTCATTGCTATGAAGCTCTGAAAACCCCTTACCTAAGTCCAGTCAATCCAGAATTACCAGGCAAAACACCAAAGAGCAATCAGCCAGGCCACATCAGCTCTTATCTGACTGATAGCCAGTAAGCCTCAAAGCTGCTTGATTTTTTTTTTTTGGGATGGCTTGGGGGACCTGCTCACCTAGATCATTATTATAAGGGTGACAAAAATTGTAACTATTTTTTTTTTTAGATGCCAGCTAACTCTTCTATCACTGCTTAGGAGTTAGGAGAGCTGCATAAAAATTTTCAGTTTTCTAATTGTATATTATATTCAATAACCTTTCTATACTGTTTTGTCATTTACATTTGCATAAACATGGGCACATGGGAAAGACATGCAAATAGTGTTTCAGCTGAAAAACAAGGCAGATTCTGCTAATTTGCATGTCTTTCCCATATGCCCATGTTTACATAAATGAGTTTACATGACAAAACAGTATAGAAAAGTTATTGAATGTAAATGTTAGGACAATTAGAAAACTGAAATGTTTATGCATTTATCCTAAGCAGTGAGAGCTGGCATCCAAAAGAAAAAATTATAATTTTTGTCACCCTAATGATAATGATCTAGGTGCGCAGGTCCCCCAAGCCATCGAACCAAACTCGAGCAATTTTGAGACTCATAGGCTCTCAAGTCTGTGTGGATAGAGAGCTGGTCATAAATGTCTCATAAGTGCACAATGCTGCTATAGTAAGATATGCTGACTTTACCTGTCTCATGGATAGGTTATTAGCTTTTACATACCTGGATTTTGAAATACAGCCTTTGTGTGATTGCCTGTTTATTATATGTTATAGGTAATGAAAGTGCATGTGCAATATGTGTATATTACATTACAAATTTTAGCAAATGTTAATTATTAAATTTGTTTTGTGATTTCTTCATTGACACAATTATTCAACCCCTTAAAGACTACCACTCTTAAGAACAGAGGTTCATTCAAGTGTTTTTGATCAGGTATTGAAAACACCTGTGGATGTCAAGGAGCAGCAATCAACATAGAAACTTAGAAACATAGAATGTGTCAGCAGATAAGAACCATTTGGCCCATCTAGTCTGCCCAATATGCTGAATACTATAAATAGCCCCAGGCCCTATCTTATATGAAGGATGGCTTTATGCCTATCCCATGCATGCTTAAACTCCTTCACTGTATTTGCAGCTACCACTTCTGCAGGAAGGCTATTCCATGCGTCCACTACTCTCTCAGTAAAGTAATTCTTCCTGATATTACTTTTAAACCTTTGCCCTTCTAATTTAAAACTATGTCCTCTTGTAGCAGTTTTTCTTCTTTTAAATATTCTCTCCTCTTTTACCGTGATGATTCCCTTTATGTATTTAAAGGTTTCTATCATATCCCCTCTGTCTCTTCTTACTTCCAAGCTATACATGTTAAGGTCCTTTAACCTTTCCTGGTAAGTTTTGTCCTGCAATCCATGTACTAGTTTAGTAGCTCTTCTCTGAACTCTCTCCAAAGGTTCAATATCCTTCTGCAGATATGGTCTCCAGTACTGCACACAATACTCCAAATGAGGTCTCACTAGTGCTCTGTAGAGCGGCCCGAGCACCTCCCTCTTTCTACTGTTAATGCCTCTCCCTATACACGAAAGCATTCTGCTGGCATTTTCTGCTGCTCTATGACATTGTCTGCCCACCTTTAGGTCGTCTGATATAATGACCCCTAAATCCCTTTCCTCAGATACTGAGGTTAGTACTGTATCACTGATTTTATATTGTGCTCTTGGGTTTTTACGCCCCAGGTGCATTATCTTGCACTTATCGACATTACATTTTAGTTGCCAGATTTTTGACCATTCCTCTAGTTTTCCTAAATCCTTTTCCATTTGGTGTATCCCTCCAGGAACATCAACCCTGTTACAAATCTTTGTGTCATCAGCAAAAAGACACACCTTACCATTGAGGCTTTCTGCAATTTCGCTGATAAAGATATTAAACAATATGGGTCCCAGAACAGATCCCTGAGGTACCCCACTGGTAACAATACCATGGTCTGAATATACTCCATTGACTACAACCCTCTGTTTTCTGTCCTTCAGCCACTGCCTAATCCATTCAACAATATGTGAGCTCAAGCTCAAAGACTGCAGTTTATTGATAAGCCTTCTATGTGGGACAGTATCAAATGCCTTACTAAAGTCCAGATAAGCGATGTCTACTGCACCTCCGCCATCTATTATTTTAGTCACCCAATCAAAAAAGTCAATAAGATTAGTTTGACATGATCTCCCTGAAGTAAACCCATGCTGTTTTTTATCAATCAACCCATGGGTTTTTAGATGTTCCACAATCCTCTCCTTGAGTATGGTTTCCATTAATTTCCCCACTATCGATGTCAGGCTTACTGGCCTATAGTTGCCCGATTCCTCTCTACTACCTTTCTTGTGAATTGGCACAACGTTTGCTAATTTCCAATCTTCTGGGACGACATCTGTTACCTGTTAGCATAATAAGCACCAATTAGGCAGATTTAAAATGACTGTAATACTCAGCTCCTTCTAGACATTTACTGGTGTGTCTACAAACATGGTGAAGTCAAGAGAATGGTCCAGGAAGACAAGAGAAGAGGTAATTTCTCTTCACAGGAAGGGCAATGACTATAAGAAGATTGCAAAGATGTTAAACATACCAAGAGACACCATAGGAAGCATCATTCGCAAATTCAAGGCAAAGGGCACTGTTAAAACGCTACCAGGTCGTGGCAGAAAGAAGATGCTGACTTCGACTGCTGTGCACTGCCTGAAGCGCAAAGTGGAGAAAAGTCCCCGTGTGACTGCTGAGGAACTGAAAAAAGATTTGTCAGATGAGGGTACTGAAGTTTCAGCTCAGACAATAAGGCGCACACTGTGTAATGAAGGCCTCCATGCCAGAACTCCCAGGCGCACCCCCTTGCTGTCTCCAAAGAATAAGAAGAGTCGACTGCAGTATGCCAAAAGTCATGTGGACAAACTAAAAAAGTTTTGGGATAGTGTTCTGTGGACTGATGAAACAAATTTAGAACTCTTTGGGCCCATGGATCAACCCTATGTTTGGAGGAGGATGAACAAGGCCTATGAAGAAAAGAACACCTTGCCTACTGTGAAGCATGGCGGGGGGTCAATCATGCTTTGGGGCTGTTTTACTTCTACAGGTACAGGGAAGCTTCAGCATGTGCAAGATACCATGAATTCTCTTCAGTACCAGGAGATATCGGATGATAATGTGATGCAGTCCGTCACAAACCTGAGGTTTGGGAGACGTTGGACTTTTCAACAGGACAATGATTTCAAGCATACCTCCAAGTCCACTAGAGCATGGTTGCAGATTAAAGGCTGGAACATTTTGAAGTGGCCATCGCAGTCACCAGACTTAAATCCGATTGAGAACTTCTGGTGGGACTTAAAGAAAGCAGTTGCAGCTCGCAAGCCTAAGAATGTGACTGAACTGTAGGCTTTTGCTCATGAAGAATGGGCGAAGATACCCGTAGATCGCTGCAAGACACTTGTGTCAAGCTATGCTTCACGTTTAAAAGCTGTTATAACTGGAAAAGGATGTTGTACTAAGTACTAAGATTGAATGTCACTTGGGGGTTGAATAAAACTGATAATGATGTGAGCACAGAAAAGACATTTGTGGTTATTTCATTATAAATGTTATGTTATAATTATCTGACTTACAAGTGCCTCTGTGATTTAATTGTAAGCAAGATGACTGAAATGATCAAAATCAATGTCAAACTGGCCAAAACACTCAATTTCAGTGGGGGTTGAATAATTTTGAACACAACTGTACATTACCAGAATTCATGAATGACCAATGATCATTTTCTTAGGGAATCACTAACATAGCAGATAATTGTTCTTGTGCTTGTGCTTAAGTTTTAATAGCTACTTTGGGGTTCACAAGCACTGAACGAAATGTTTTAGTAAAATTATTCAATTACTACATACATTCACAGTGCACGATTATCGTCCACCCCTACCATTTTAATCATAACGATTATCTACATGAGTCTTAAGACTAAGCTATTTATGCCCTCTGAAGGCAATTTCAAATACGTGTATAACATAAAATCATTCAGCAATTGTGATATACACCATGCAGTCTATGCGCTTTACTGCTCTACTTGCAATATTTTTACTGCGCTCTACTTGCAATCTCACTTATACAGAGTGTACTTCTAGGAATATCAAGACTCACATAGTGGAGCACATTGGCTATGTAGAAAAAAAGTTAGTTAACTTTTTAGGTGCCACTTAATATTTTGTGTAACAATAAACAGACAGTTTAAACAGTTTCACGTTTTTAGGCACTGAAACCTAGAAGAGGAGTATACTGGCAGCATTTACTATATGGGAGAGAAGCACCTTGTTTTTTTTGCTTAGAAACTAGTGTTTCTAATGGTTGTAATTGGAAAAATGACCTTTTGAATTATTTATTACTGAGCAATGTTTGCATGCTGTTTTTACATTTATTGCTGGTTTTTGGTTATATACACAATGCATTTATTTATTTACGATACGCTTTATGTAATGCTTATAAACAAGGATTTATTCAGATGTTTCTAATCATTATGTCATTCCTGAATATCCACTAACAAGTTAGTTTCCCTTGGGAGAATTGTATTGGGCCGCTATGAATGCGAACATCCAATTCTAAAAATATAAACGTCACATTTGACAATTGAGCATATCATATCACTTCTATGGATCTTCTGCCTGTATTTGATATGGAAGTTTAATAAAGAATTGTATTTTAGGACTTTTGTCAGATCATTTACAAGTTAAAGGAGTATACCAATGTCAGATGTGGGTGACTAGAGATGAGCGAAGTTTTGAAAAATTGTATTCAGCAGCTTCACTGACGTTTGACAAGAAATTTGACTTGTTAAGAATTAATTTGTCAAGAAATCGCTATGTTAAAACCCAATTCAGCCTATCAATCAATGGGACCTTTTTTAACGGCTGCTTAGACAGAAGTGCACCTGTCTAATGGCCATTAAAATGGAAAAATGCTAGTGCAATATGGCCTTTTGGGTTAAAAAAAATCACTCATGTCATCCACTTGCTTGCACAAAGGCAATCCGCTCCTCTCTTGATTGAAAAAGACCTGTGCTGAGCGTGATGAATTTCGCTGGGCGCACAGGTCCTTTGGCAGGTCTTTTGAAATCAAGAGAGCAATGGTGTCACGCTTCGGTGTGGCAGGGAAACACCACACCGAGCATAGGAGGAAAGGGGGAAACACGAATGAGGTCTAAGAACTAGGGAAGGAAGATGGAAACCACCTAGTGAAAATCCTAACCACAATCTTGACTGACTACCAGTATGAACAGACCCCAAAAGTAGGTGAGTTCATACGCAGGAATACCTAGAATCCTATGTAGCCTTATAGGACCCTGTTACTAATTGCAGGGAAGAGACTACCTGTTCCTCCAAAAGGAAGGACGAATAGGAGTCTACCTCAGACTCAATAAAAACAATAGGGAAATGCAAAACTCAGAACTTAAACAAAATGCAAAAGCACAAAGAAAGACTTAACTTCAAAGAGGCTAAGGAAGCACCAGGAACTCAGCCGAGATCCAACCACAAACAATCCACAGGCACAGAAGCTATAAACCGCAAAGCATAGTGGGAGAAGCAACTATAAATAAGGAAGGTTAAATGACCACATAAGCAACACCTGGAGGCAAGAGGTGTGGCCATTACCAGAAACAACACAGACACCTATTGATCCACCAATTGATCCATAAGGAAAACCTGTCAGATCAAACCACGTGTTGTCAGTCTCACAGATCTCCTGCCCCTCACTGTCGCCAGGACGTCCATATGTCTCTTTATATGATCTCTATTTATTTTTTTGATTATTTATTTTGATTTATATAGGGAAGATAATCTCTCTGTGATTCTATCAGTAACCCCTTTCAGTGTTTGGTGTAGATGGGATGCTAAGTGCCTAGCAAAGGCCCCCAGATATGTAATGTACACTATATGATCTCAATGATCTAATAGGCTGCCTACTATTGTAAACCATAAAGCAATAAAATATTTGTATTTCTAAGAAAAAACTTTTTCCTCTCAACATAGTGAGGCAAATACAAATTTATAAATACAAGAAAGTAGTTATATTGTTCAAAAATAGTAAAAATCTAAAAAATAAAATAAACAGCTGCCTGCCTTGACCCTTGGACTGTTTTTTGTATTTATAACTGCTCCCTACTTTGATTTCAGCTTGTCCCTGACTACAGTTTTGCCTCTTGGCCACCATGGATCAGCAGCCTTTGTACTGGGATAACTCCAAGAGATAGTGGCATGGTCTTTCCCCTGCAATTTTACCCAGATCCCTGTATAGAGGTTCAAACTAAAGACCAGGGGGCTGCAAGGATAACGCCATTAGGAATAGATAAATCAGTTTAGTAGGCACAGTGGATCCACATCTGCTTCTATAACAGTATATCCACACTGGGCTTATACGCTGCTGAATTTCTACCATGGAATTGCATGTAACTCATACGAATTTTGTACAAGCAATAGTTCATATGGCTGCAGCCCTCACCTCTACCTTTAATCCAAGAAGCACAGAAAAGAGACCAGCACTGGGCCTTATGAAGTATCCAATGGAAAAATGGAATCCAGCTTCTTATGGAATAAAAAAGGTTCTTTAGTCATCATATAAAATCCACCAAAGTCACAGAAAATGACATCAAAGTGACATGTTTCGGGCTACAGAATTGAGCCCTTCATCAAGAAATAACAAAATGTATTAAAATCATTCCTTTTATACAGCACAGGGTCCATACAAATTTTGATATGGATTCTTTGCAGATTTTTGCGGCAGAATGATGTACCGTACCCTGGGGCATTAAACCACAAGTACATGTGCCAATAGTCAAGGATCCAAATGCTTGAAAAGCAGCAATTATCAGTTGCAAATTAAATTTTATTTCAATTATATCTTTTAAAATAAAGAAATTACATAGTTTGACAAAATGAAGCAATAATCATTGTGGAATAAAATGAACTTTTGACTTCTAATGTAAATTCTGAATAACCTGAGTCAAACAAAACCCTACTCTACAAAATGAGTTAACATGGAATTTGTAAGGCTGTTCTTTTTTCTTTTTAGCTTAAAAGGTACTTTCCATATCCATTACAGAGAGAAAGCCCTATTATATTTTGAGAAGCGTTAATGGCAGGTTTAGTATATGTTGCCATGGTGGTTTTGTCCTGTGTAGTGTTGTTTCATCAGTTCCTCAGAGTATTGTTTCCTGTGGTGATATAATAAGACTAATTTGCCATATTAGCAAATGACTTGTTTTATCAAGCTGATTTATGTGAAGTACAAAAGCTACAATAAACACTGTTGTTTCCTTCTTGAAGCCCAACAATTTCACCTCAGTATGATGCCTCCTGCTATTTGCCCGCTATTAATACAGTGTCCCAAATTGCTACTAGGTGGAATGTGCTGGGAATCTCATGATCTTTACATTTTAAATTTCTCTTTTTCAGCCTGTTAAGTGCAGGTAGCACTAACCTAGGAGCAAATATTATTGTTCTGTGCTACAAATCACTTACAGTGATTGCTCATACCAGACAAACCTGAACCAGCCACATTAATTTAAACAGCACGGAGAAAAAACACAGTGTGATGGGATTATTTGGGACCACGGAAGAAACTATTCTGAAGGCTACGCCCTGTACTTTGAACTTCCAGTTGTCATTACGTTGCAGGACATAACATCAATTGTTACGTCTAATTGGTTATTTATCATCCAATAAGAAGGGACCCTATTGGTCACTAATGGCTTCAATGTCTATTCTATATGGCTTTGTCTTCTGCTGGACCTTTAGGCATTATTATGTCAGAGGTGCAAATTATTATGTCAGAGCCAAATCAACATTGGTCCAGTGATTTAAAATAAGCAACAAGTTCTAACTAACTGTACTTGGTATGGTCCATCTCCAGATTCTATCAGTGTGTGTGATATTTATGGATGAATTAATTTCTGTATTTCAAGTGGTCAGGACTAACATTTACATTTTTACAGGGAATATGAAGTGTAAGTGTATAGAGTTTTTCAGCTCACCTCCAGTGGGTGCACAGGATCCAAGCCACTTTAGCCTTCTGGGAAAATCAGAAAAAAAAAGAAAATCAAGCACTCCAGAAAAATTTAATAAAATGTAACATTTATTCCATACTTGTTAAAATGTGATACATCATGTTGATGTGCAGAGGTAGCACGCCATCAAATTCCCTCCTTTTCTGAATATATGAAAGTGTAACCTTGTGTAACCTTTTAGGCCATTTACTGTGATGAATGTTCTGATTTATCTGACTCATCCCTTATAGACAAATTTCCCTTGTGTGGCCAATATTTGGTCTCTAATATAATGTTTTCAGAAGCTTAAGGAGGTTTTCTGCTTTCCCCATATTGGTGACCTGTTCTCGGGATAGATTATCAGTATCAGATTGGTCAAGATCTGACTCCTGGCACCTCCGCCAATCAGATGTATGAAAAGAACTGGCAGTGCTGTATTCTCTTCACTGTTTACCTTTTCATCGTTAACATTGCAGAAGTAAGGAGGTGAAATTACATTTGAATGGTACAGAGTAGTGTTGAGCGAACTCCAACTGTAAATTTCGGGTTCGTACCGGACTTTAGTGTTTTTTGTACCCGGACCCGAACCCAAACTTTTCCGTAAAAATTTGGGTTCGAGTTTGGTGTTCAGCTGTTTAATAAAGCTTGTTGAAAGGCTGCAGGGCAGCCAGTCAACAAGCGTTTAAGATGTGTGCCCTTAGAAGCCATCACAGACATGCCTACTAATGACATGGCTGTGACTGGCCAGTGCAGCATGTGACCCAGCCTCTATATAAGCTGGAGTCACGTACTGCCGCATGTCATGTCATCTCTTACTAGTGTAGGGATAGGATGCCGCTGTTAGAGAGAGATTAGGAAAGAATCTGATATCAGACCTTGATGTTAAGTCTGCAATCTACAGCGATTTTTAGGGTGGGTGCAATTCTAGTTAGTTAGGTGGGCATTGGCGGCCATTTTGTGCAAGTGCAGTGCACTTGAACCTGCATATGTGCCAGGGACAATAATTTGGCATAATTAGGTATACACGTTATTAAAATGCATAAATAAATATATAGATATCCCTGTATGAAAATGTTCCTATATACTGGAGTTGCGATAACAACGTGCTTGTGTGATTTTTCAACGTATAATGTTTTACCTATAAATGCTCAAAATCCCAGGAAGGTCGCGCTCAAATGATTTCAGAAAAGTCGCATTTGAATAATTTCCCAATAGGTCATATCACATGGCGCATATATATTGTGCCTGTAGAGTCTTCCTTTACTTTCCAATTCGCTGATGTAGACATAGTTTTTTATATACAAATCTTTAGGATTGTTTTCTTACCTCCTTCCTTAGATGTGGTTCGAATGTTTTCCGGTGGCTTGGCGAGGGGCGAGCGGAGCGGATGGTTGTCGGCGTCTCGCGTCGCACTGCATACCTGACAGGGAAATATATTCTGCAAATTCAGCATTTAGATTGCTGGGTGATCTGTATCCGATTTTTCTTTCAAAGTACCCCTGCACTGCATACCTGACTGGGAAATAAATTTTGTAAATCCGTTAGTTTGGTGGGTGAACACAAAGAATGAGGAGAGCGTCAAATATGGGATATAGCCCTGGTCATGGTGCTGTTGGTGGTGGTGGAGCTCCTGTTGCAGGGAGAGGACGTGGTCGATCTGTGCCAGCTACACGCACAAATGAAACACCTTCCTCAGGTGCGCGTAGGCGACAGAGCATTATTTTTTGTAGACCTGAATGCCGCTCTACGAATGGTGAGGCCAGAACACTTACAGGCGATAGTAGATTGGGTGGCTGACAGTGTCTCCAGTTCCTTCACATTGTCTCCCACCCGGTCCACTGCTGAAAGCTCAGAGTTGGCACCTGTAGACCATGGACATCCGTCTTTCGCCTCACCCCTTTGCAAATCTGGCTTGCAGTCTGAGCCCCAAGTCATGCAGCAGTCTCTTATGCTTTTTAACCAGTTCAGCCCCCCTAGCTTAAACACCCTTAATGACCAGGCCACTTTCCATTTCCAAACTTTACAAGTTTCCATTTCTGCTAACTTCTGGCAAAAAAAATAAAAAATCTCCCACGGACTCACTATGCCCCTCAGTGAATACCTTGGGGTGTCTACTTTCCGAAATGGGATCATTTGTGGGGTGTGTTTACTGTCCTAGCATTTTGGGCGGGGCTAAATTGTGAACAGCCATGTAAAAGCTAAAGGTACTCGTTGGAATTTGGGCCCCTTTGCGCACCCAGGCTCCAAAAAAGTGTCACTCATGTGGTATCGCCATACTCAGGAGCAGTAGGGCAATGTGTCTTGGGGTGTATTTTTACATATACCCATGCTGGGTGTGAGAAATATCTCTGTAAATGACAACTTTTTTAAAAATTTTATACAAAGTTGTCAATTTACAGAGATATTTCTCTCACCAAGCATGGGTTTATGTAAAAATACACCCCAAAACACATTGCCCTACTTCTCCTGAGTACGGCGATACCACATGAGTGACACTTTTTTGCAGCCAAGATGTGCAAAGGGGCCCGAAAACCAATGAGTACCTTTTAGGAGGGCATTTTTACACATTTTTCTTCTCACGCTTTAGGGCCCCTAAAATGCCAGGGCAGTATAAATACCCCACATGTGACCCCATTTTGGAAAGAAGACACCCAAAGGTATTCCGTGAGGGGCATGGCGAGTTCATAGAAGATTTTTTTTTTTGGCACAAGTTAGCGGAAATTGATTTTTTATTGTTTTTTCTCACAAAGTCTCCCTTTCTGCTAACTTTTGACAAAAAGTTAAATTTTTCATGGACTCACTATGCCCCTCAGCGAATACCTTGGGGTGTCTTCTTTCCAAAATGGGGTCATTTGTGGGGTGTTTGTACTTTTCTGGCATTTTGGGCGGGGCTAAATTGTGAGCAACCCTGTAAAACCTAAAGGTACTCGTTGGAATTAGGGCCCCTTTGTGCACCTAGGATGCAAAAAAGTGTCACACATGTGGTATCGCCATACTCAGTAGAAGTAGGGCAATGTGCTTTGGGGTGTATTTTTACATATACCCATGTTGGGTGAGAGAAATATCTCTGTAAACTGACAACTTTGAATAAAAAAAATTAAAAAGTTGTCGTTTACAGCGATATTTCTCACACAAAGTATGGGTATATATTAAAATACACCCCAAAACTCATTGCCCTACTTCTCCTGAGTACGGCAATATCACATGTGTGCCACTTTTTGCAGCCAAAATGCACAAAGGGGCTCAAATTCCAATGAGTACCTTTAGGATTTCACAGGGCATTTTTACGCATATGGATTCTCACGCTTTAGGGCCCCTAAAATGCCAGGGCAGTATAAATACCCCACAAGTGACCCCATTGTGGAAAGAAGACACCCCAAGGTATTCCGTGAGGGGCATGGCAAGTTCACAGAAATGTTTTTTTTTTTTGGCACAAGTTAGCGGAAATTGATTTTTTTTTTTTTTTTTACAAAGTCTCAAATTTCCACTAACTAGTGACAAAAAATAAAATTTTACATGAACTCACCATACCCAGCACGGAATACCTTGGGGTGTCTTCTATCTAAAATGGGGTCACATGTGCGGTGTTTGTACTGCCCTGGCATTTGAGGGTCTCCGCAATCATTACATGTATGGCCAGCATTAGGAGTTTCTGCGATTCTCCTTATATTGAGCATACGGGTAATGAGATTTTTTTTCCCGTTCAGCCTCTAGGCTGAAAAAAAAAAAATGAACGGCACAGATTTTTTCATTCGCACCAATCAATGTGGATGAAAAAATCTCTGCCAAAAAATGTCCAAAAAAAAATAAAAAATGAACGGCACAGATTTCCTCATTCGCATCGATCAATGTGGATGAAAAAATCTCTGCCAAATAATGTGCAAAAAAAAAAAAGTAGTAAGACCCCCATTCACACATCCGCAAAAATGTCCGCATCTATTCCGCAATTCTGCAGAATAGATGCGGACCCATTCAGTGTGAATGGGGTCGGCGGTGATGCAGAGAGCACACTATGTGCTCGCCGCATCAGAATTTGCGGAGCTGCGGCCGCAAACTTCCGGGTTTCAGCCCCCAAACATCCGGACGTAGCTCCGCAAAAGATAGAGCATGTCCTATTCTTGTCCGCAATTGTGGACAAGAAAAGGCATTTTCTATATAGTTCTGGCAATGTGCGGATCCGCAAAATGTGGACAGCACATTGCCGGTGTCCGTGTTTTGCGGATCCGAGGATCCATGGATCCGCAAAACACATACGGACGTCTGAATGAGCCTAACAGAGGGGGATATGTGACAGGGGGTGACATGGGGTGATCAGGGGTTAATCAGGGGTTAATCAGTGACGGGGGATGGATGGGGGTCTGTGAGGTGATTGGTGCACTTACAAAAGTTTCCTTTGGTTGTCCCAAGCAAAAGGGACCACCAAAGGAACGAACAGCAAGCATATCAGACGCTGTTAACAAAACAGCGTCTGATATGCGATTTTTTTTAAACTTCTACAACCTGCCAGCGCATGATCAGCGCTGGCAGGCTGTAGGTAAAGTTCTTCCCGACGCGATCCTGTGAACGCGCGCAAGCGCGTGTGCGCGTTCACAGGAAATCGCGCGTCTCGCGAGATGACGCGCCCGCGCGTCAAGGAGGAACAAACCGACCGCCACCAGGATGCAATCCTGCGTTCGGCAGTTGGGAGAGGGTTAATGACTATGCTGGCAGGGTTTCCGTGGGCCATCCACATAGCCCTGCCCCAGAAGTGGAAGTTTACCAGTGCCCAACCACGTCTCAGATGATGACAAAACACAGGTGTCAACTGCTGTGGCTTTCTGCAGTGTGCAGAGCGACAAGGAGGGAAGGGGTGAAGAGTGGGTGGAAGATGATGAGGAGGATGATGAGGTCCTAGACCCCACATGGAATCAAGGTCATGCGAGTGACGTGTGCAGTTCGGAGGAAGAGGTGGAGGTAGCACAGAGCCACCAGCACTGCAAAAGAGGGAGAAGGGTGCAAAAGCCGAGCAGACATCCCCTAGACAGTACGCCTACTACTGGCCACCGCGCCCAGGGACTGAGCACAACAAAGCCAGCTCCAAGGAGTTCCCTGGCGTGGCAGTTCTTCAGACAATGTGCTGACGACAAGACACGAGTGCAATCAGAGCCTGAAGAGAGGCATACACGTTATTAACCTTAGCACAGCCTGCATGACCAGGCATCTAAATGCAAAGCACAAGCTGCAGTTTAGTAAACACCTCAAAAAACATTAAGGGTCTCAGGCTCCTCAGGCTCCCTCTTCTGCTGCAGTCTCGGCCTCTTTCACCACCTCTGGAGTGACAGTGGCACCTGGTACCCTGCAAACAGAGGATGTGGCAGCAATGCCACCACCTCCGTCACCAAGCATCTCCACAATCTCCCATGGCAGCATTCAGCTGTCCATCTCCCAAAGACTGGAGAGAAAGAGGAAGTACCCCCCTACCCAGCCGCGATCCCTGGCCCTGAATGCCAGCATTTCAAAATTCCAAGGCCTTTGAAATGCAGTGGTGACTGGGCCTGAGGCGGATAGCTGTTTGGCGCATGTACTTCCGCAACCAAGGATTGCAGGGCATTTCTCTTTGCCTCTTGTTGCCTCCTCCTCCTACTCCGCCCCCTCCTCTACCGCCTCCTCATCCGGTCAGCGTAACACCTTCACCACCAACTTTAGCACAGCCAGGGGGAAACGACAGCAGGCTGTTTTGAAACTCATCTGTTTGTGGGATAAACCCCACACCGCGCAGGAGCTGTGGACGGGAATGGAACAACAGACCGATGAGTGGTTGGTGCCACTGAGCCTCAAGCCGGACCTAGTGGGGTGTGATAATGGGCGAAATCTCATAGCAGCTCTGGGCCTAGCCAGTTTGACGCACATCCCATGCCTGGCACATGTGCTGAATTTGGTGGTGTAGAAATTACTGAAAAACTACCCTGATATGTCAGATATGATATGGAATGTCTTAGCAGGAGGCAGCCTTTCAGCAACATCGTGGAACAGTATGTGTGCACACACCTACACGTACTGACAGATGGGTCTGCCCCATTAAACTTCTGGGTTTCCAAATTGGGCACATGGCATGAGCTTGCCCTTTATGCCTTGGAGGTGCTGGCCTGCCCTGCAGCCACTTTATTGTCTGAACGTGTGTTTAGCATGGCAGGGTGGTTATCACAGACAAGTGCAGCCGCCTGTCAACAGCCAATGTGGACAAGCCCACGTTCATTAAAATGAACCAGGCAATAATCCCACAGGACTTGGCTGTACCTTGTGCAGAATAGACATGTATACCGGCCTCACCCAGCCTTTGATATACTCCAGCGCACTTTCTATTTGTTTTCTTTTCTATATTTCTCAATGTTTTGAGGTCTACTCAAATAAAAAAATAAAAAAAAAACACATTATTGGTGACCTCCTCCACCACCGCTTCCACCTGCACTGCCAAGAGCTTGGGTGTGACTGAAACCTCTGTATCAAAACCATCACAGAATACAGATACAAAATAGATGCAAACATTATATATGGACTAAGCCCTCACTCTGATAGGATAAAATCTGAGACTCTCAGCCAATATATTTTGATCAAAACACATAGCGTGCTGCTCCTAGTCACCTCTATGTGCATCCAGCAACCGAGAGGAGGAGCCCACACAACTATATGTACCACCTAATCAAGGTACTGCTGTGGGATAGGTGGGGCAAAAGTGAACAAGAATGCTAAAATAGAAAGAGCATTCACACTTGAAGGTGCCACTCCCTCCAGTGTATACTACAAATTAAGAAAAAATCACAGAAAAAACATAAAAACCCTGCGCGATACAATAAATAAATATGCGGATGTCCATGGCTACATTTATGAAAAAAATCACAGAAAACAGATAACAATACACTAACACAATATATGCAAGCATTATATATGGACTAAGCCCTCACTCTGATATGATAAAATCTGAGACTCTTACACTGGGTTCAGACCTGAGCGTTTTGAAGCCTAGCGTTTTCTGAGCGTTCAAGACGGGCGTTAACGCGCATTTTTTTCAAGCGTTTTGGTAAATAGTGTAGGCGCGTTTGACGCGCATTTATGTGATTGACTGCATAATTGGCCAATGACCAAACAGCCCTCGCTATATATAGTTTGGCCAATCTGAGTGCTTTAGAGGTGTGAAATTCCATGGTGGCTGATCCAGCATGTTGCAAACTTTGAAAAACGCGCGTCCATAGGCGCGTTTTACGCTGCACAAACGCCCGAACAACACGCGTATCGCGTTTCCCATTGAAGTATATTGGCACCAAACGCTTGAAAAACGCCCGAATTAACGCGAACATACTTGCTTATGCGTCGGACGTTTTCAGGCGCGTTCGAACGCGCATAAAAACGCGCAAGTGTGAACCACCCCCATTGGAATGCATGGTTCCTGTACTGTTGTGCGTTTTTTTGCGCGTTCGAACGCGGCGTTTTACGCGAAAGTGTGAACTGAGTGTTAGCCAAGACAATATATTTTGATCAAAACATATCTGTGCCTGTCTAACCTCTGTATCCACTTATAGTCACATCCCATCATGGTTCACATTCTATTGGTATAGATACAATACATTTTGAAAGTCTTCAGTGTCTTCACAATTAGTTATGTTGTAGCCTTGTGCTAAAAAAAAATAATAAAAAAAAATGTTTTCCCCCATCAATTTGAACTCAGCCCCAGAATTTCAGGAAAGTTTGCACATTTATTTAAAATGAAAAGCTAAAATTTAGCATTAACATACTGTAAGTATTCCGACCCTTTGCCACAACACTTCAAATTTAGCTCTGGTGCCCTCCATTTCTCTTAATCATCTTTGAGACATACCCCTGTCTATATAAGGTCTCACAGCTGAAAATGCATAATAAGCAGAGCAAAAACCAAGCCATGAGGAGGAAAGAACTGCTTGTATATATTAGAGACAGGATTGTGTCGAGGTACAGATCTGGAGAAGGGTAGAAAAAAATTCTGCTGAACAGCGGCCTCCATAATTCTTAAATGGAAGATGTTTGAAATGACCAGGACTCTTCCCAGAGCTGGCCACTCCAGCAAACTAAATAATCAAAGGAAAAGGTCCTTGGTAAGAGAGGTGACTAAAAACCTAATGGTCACTCTGACTGCACTCTAAAGGTTCTGTGTTCAGATGGGAGAAACTTCCAGAAGGTCAACCATCACTGCAGCACTCCACCATACTATGCTTTGTGGCCAGAAATAACCCTCACCTCATTAAAAGGCACATACTGTAACAGAGTGCAAAAAGCACCTAAATAACACTCAGATTGTGAGATACAAGTTACTCTGGTCTGATTCAACCTGACAAGGCTTGTGAGGATGGCAGAAAATCCCCAAACCCAGAGCTAATCGTTAATTTCTAATGATAATTTGTTTTCCCTTAGTCCTAACAGCAGCACAGATGGGGTTAACCACCGCCCGTGGACTGGCAGGACCGGCGGAATGTTTAATGAGCCCAAGACTAATAACTCAATTTAACAATTAAGAATCTCCTTAAAAAGGAGGAAGTCAACCCCCAGCCCACTGTGTTTATAGTAAGAAAAAAACTAGACTTACTAGGGTGGGAAATTTGTGTGCTGCTGTTAGGACTAAGGGAAAACAAATTATCGTTAGAAATTAACGATTCCCTTACGTCCTACCAGCAGCACAGATGGGGAGATAGCAAGAAGAAACCCCTAGGAAGGGCCTTCCTGCCTGGCAGAACTAAGAAAAGTCTGCCCAAAGGCCGAAAACTCAGCTAGACTGGCATTTAGTCTATAATAGGAGATGAATGTCGATTCAGAGCTCCAGGAGGCAGCTTTGCAAATCATGTTGAGAGGCAGAAGACTCCTCTCGGCAAAAGAAGTAGCCACAACTCTAGTAGAGTGGGCCTTCACGAATCCCGGAGGGTCCAGAGATTGTGGAAACAAAGGATTCCTTAATAGCCTCCTCAATCCACCGACTGATGGAAGGTTTGGATGCCTTATGGCCTTTAAACTTACCGGCAACAGGATTAGCAGATTCTCATCTTTCCTGAACTCCTTGATCCATCCACATAGATCCGGAGACATCTCGAGACGTCCAGAGGATGTCTAGCAGGTTCCTAGGAGGAGGTGTTAGATGTCGACAGAACCGGGAGGAATATCACCTGGTTGATGTTCTGGAAGGAAGGAACTTTAGGCCTACAATACGGGAGGAATCTAAGAAGGTCCCGGTCATGTAAGAAAATGGTATAGGGCTCATGTGCTGAGAGAGCTTGAAGCTCAGAGACCCTCTTGGCCAAAGTCACTGCAAGGAGAAACACAAACTTCCAAGTGACGAACTTGATGTCCACCTCCTCTAACGGTTCAAAGGGAGGAGATGCTAACCCCCTGAGAACTACTGAAAAACCCATTGAAAAAAAGGGGTCTCAGTACTGTAGGCTTTAATCTTTCAGCTCCTTTAAGGAACCGTTTGATCAGCGGGTCCTGAGAAAAAAGCCTGTTAAGGCAAGCTGAGATGGCTGAAACTTGAACCTTCAGAGTAAAAGGGCAAGGCCTCTATCAAGGCCGTCTTGCAGAAACTGAAGGATAGCGGAGAGGGGCAGATCTGCAGACGCCACCTCAGTTGAGGTACAACAGGATGAGAATATACTCATAATACAAGAGTAGGCTCTGTTGGTAGAGTCCGCTCTAGAATGAGACAGCGTTCCCAGGACCGACTCTGAAAGCCCTTCTATTTTGGGAAGGGACTGATCAACCTCCAGGCTGTCAGGTTGAATCTGTGCAGATCTGAGCAGAGGTGAGTGTCCCATGACACCAGGGTCTGCTGTGGGGGGAGCCTCTAATATTGTCCTCGACTCAACTGGGTGAGCTAGGTAAACCAGGATCTCTTCGGCCAAAACAGTATGATGGCTATCACCGAGCCACCGAGCCTGATCCTGACGGATTTTCATCAATACCCTCGATATCATGGAAAAGGGAGGGAAGATGTAAGCCAGCCTGAACCTCCAGGATATTGACAGAGCGTCTAATGCCAGGGGGTTGTCCTCCCTGTAAAGGGAGCAGAACCTCTCCACCTTGGCATTGAACCTTCTTGCCATGAGATCCACCTCTGGCATACCCACTTGAGGACTATCTGCTTGATTCTCCGGATGTAAAGACCACTCCACCGACGGAAGACCGTGGCTCAGCCGCTATCATATTGAGGGAGCCTTGGATGTGGATTGCAGATAAGTGGGAAGGTACAACTCTGCCTAATCCAGAATCACCCCGATCTCTGACAGGAGGGGAAGTGATCTCGTGCCTCCCTGCTGGTTGATGTAAAGTACCGCAGTCACATTGTCTGACTGGACTTTCACCGCTTTGCCCCGGATCTGAGGGGCTAAGTGAAGGAGGGCTAGCCGGATAGCTAGAATCTCGCAGAGATTGGATGAAAGAAGCCACTCCTGAGGAAACCAGGTCCCGTGAACTGGAGAGTCGTCTAGGTGAGCGTCCCAGCCTACTTAGGACGCATCCGTAGTCAATATGACCCAGATTGGCTGGGTCATAGACTTCCCGTCTAAAAGATGGCACCACCATTTGAGGGAATACCGAGTTTGCCAAGTGAGGGAGCACAGGGAGTTTAGCCCAGCAGGGTTGCCATTCCATTAGGAGAGGACCTCCGACTGTAGAGGGCGGAGGTGCCATAGAGCCCAAGGGACTGCTTCCACAGACGCTGACATGAGCCCCAACATCTTCATGAGAGTCCGGATTGGAACTCGCCGGGGAAAGGAACTTGCCGTGTTCTGAACCCGGAATCTTCTTTCTGGAGTCAACTGGAGCGACATCCCAGTGGAGTCGATTATGAAGCCTAGATATCTTACTGAAGTCGACGGGCTCACGTTCGACTTCTACCAGCTGATGATCCAACCTAGGTGGAACAGAAAGGAGATTGTTACCTGAAGAAGTTGGGTTAGGACCGCTAGAGCAGAGGCTTTCAAAGCCAGTCGTCCAGATAAGGAATGATGGTCAGTCCTTGAAGCCTCAAAGCTGCCACCACAGAACCACCACCTTGGTAAAAGTGTGAGGGGCAGAAGAAATGCCAAGGGAAGGGCAACAAACAGAAGATGCCTGACGACACCGGACCCCTGGACCGTGATCCTGATATACTTCCTGGAACCAGGATGGATCGGGATGTGCAGATAAGCATTCTTGAGGTCCAGGGTTGCCATCACGTCTCCAGGATTGACGACGTGAACTACTGACCTGATGGTTTCTACACGAAACTTCACCTTCCTTATAAATCGATTGAAATATCTCAGATCGATAATCATCCGGAAATCTCCTGAAGCCTTGGGAACCAGAAAAACTGGTGAATAGATCCCTAGGCCCCGTTCTCCTGCCGGAACCTCCTCCAGAGCCCCTTTGCAAATGTAGTCCTGAATGTAGGCCTCTAGGATTGCCTCCTTGGCAGCTTGTAGAAGGTTAATCTTGACAAACCTGTCCAGAGGAATAGAGGTGAGGTTGACTAAATAACTGTTGAAAATGATATTCAGGACCCAGGGATCCGAGATCTCTTGGATCCATTCTTCTCAGAAGTGGGAGAGATGACTCCCGACGGGTACATGATGCTTAGGAATTGGGAAGCTTATTGGCAGGACGGCAATTAACCAAGAGCCTCGAAGAGGCCCGTAGTCAGGAGGTGGATTTTCCATCTTTGGCTCCTCCACGAGAGCACCTCAAACCCTTTTGCTGTGCTCTCCAGTCACTACAAGAGCTTGTTTGCTGGCCAGACCTGCCACCACGGTCTTGTCTGCCCTGCCCTCGAAAGGACTGCTGGGGAAGGCTCTTCACCTTCTAGTCTGAAAGGCCCTCCATGATCTTATCTAGCTCGGTTGGGCTCGAATGGAAGGCCATATAAGCTGTATTTTGAGGAATTGTCAGCGACCCAAGGCTTAAGCCAAAATGGAATATGGGCCGCCGATCCCAGGACCATGCTATATATAGGCCCCTGACGTTATTTGATAGTATTGTTACAGGGTGCCAAAGGCGCACTTGGTCTCCCATGAGCCACAGACCTGCTGCTTAGCTTCAAGAGCAAGGATCAGTGTTTGGCCTCGTTCCCGGGACTTGCTTTGCTAGCGGGAAAGCTCACTCGCTAGCTTCAACTGGAGCTGTGCGGTATCGCACAAGAAGTCCGTAGCCAGGTTGATGGTCTTGAAAGCAGCCAGTATGTCGTCCTGGAAAAAACCTCTGGTTCACATCAACTTGAATTTGATCCAGGCGAGATCGGAGGAACGTAGAGACTTCAAAAGCCGCTATGGCTGTGGAAGCGGAAGCCGCAGCTGCCGTAACACCCCGTCTTAGTGTGCACTCTGCAAGGGGGTCCTACAGCTAGACCCATCATCTGCAGGAACCAGAGTGCGCTTGGACAACTTGGCAATAGCCATGTCTACCTTGGGAATGGATCCCCATGAATCCACAAAGGGTTAAGCCATCAGGAACATGGATTTAAACTTCTTTGTTAAAACCGGACCTTTTCCAGGTTTTTTCCACTCTATATCATGACAGAGAGGAGGGTCTCATCCGCTTTGAAGACACGAGGTTCCCGAGTAGCGGGAACGGGAGGCTCCCCACAGTCAACATCATGGTCCCCCGACCTGATGGACTTGAGCAACTTCTGTGTCTTTCCAGGGGAGAAAACACAACGTCAGCTCCTCCTCATCCGAGGAGGAAGAAACTAAGGAGACCAAGAAGGTCTCTTTACCGCGACAGAGGTCTCCATAGGGGCCTGGGCACGAATAGGAAGCCTTTCCATCCAGCAGGCCTATGACTCCTTTAACAGAGCCATTGATACATATCCTGCAACATAGGTTCACTAAAGGTCAGAAACCTCTAACGGCAGCTGTAACACCTGGTGTAGGTTAAGTCAACAGACCCAGGGATTCCCAATCGGTCTCCCAAGCTGGTCTTAGCCCAGCCTTAAGCTGTTTAGCTTCTGCGATCTCACGAGTGCAGGTATGATCAGCTTACAATAACCGTTGACTGCTGCAATGGTAGCAGGATAGATGCTTCCTCTTGGAATCCACTTTCCTGCCTTCCGAATCCCGTGGAGAAGACATCACTGCGGGAAAAAAAGGGACAAATAAAACATTTGTAAACCACCTATCTACGCAGGAAAGGTAGAAAAATAGACCGGAGGTAGCTGAGGAAAAAAACACCACAAGTGGAACAACACCAATTTTTGGACTCTGGGAGCTAGCTGAAAAAGCATATGTAGCCAGAGACTGAACTGGAGCACACAGCCTCCCAAAATAGGGGAAGGGGAGGGATAGCCAATCCACCCTTCCCCCAGTAAATCCTCCACAGGAAGATGAATAAAAAAATCGCATCTATGAAAAAAATCGTGCCCGTGAAAAAATCACGGCCGGATTACCCGGAGGTGATGCAAAAGGAGAGTCCCCGCGTCACCTCCGGAAGATGGCGGCGCACAGGGACCGGGAATCCTGGACCAAGGACGCCGCCAAAATACCCCAGCCAGGCGCAACTGCACGCGGCCGGCAGCAAATAAGCTGCCAGCCAAACTGACAAGGTACCTAGGAAAAAGGGCAACGCCGTTACCCAAACGAAAAGAAGGCTCCCCGCACTTTCCATAAGAAAGGGGGGAACAAACCGCCTAGTCCACCTGTCTAGGAGGACAGAAAAAAACACAGTGGGCTGGGGGTTGACTTCCTCCTTTTAAGGAGATACTTAATTGTTGAATTGAGTTATTAGTCTTGGGCTCATTAAACATTCCGCCGGTCCTGCCAGTCCACGGGGGGTGGTTAACCCCATCTGTGCTGCTGGTAGGACGTGAGGGAATATGGTTTTCAGTTTCTGAATCTAAGAGGGCAGTTGTTATTTTGCCTCTTGCTCTGTTTTTTTTATGGTATACAACGATTTATGCTCCATTTACCTCTTCTAGCAAAGCAATTACTTTCACATAATCTGCAGGTAAGTGATTACCAACAATTAAGAAGGTTTAACTTGTACTCAAGACTTGAGTTTCTGCCTTTGGTCATGTGCTGGGTCAAGGAACTTACTACAATTATGCTGAATGCTATACAGCTACTTCTCTCTGTGTCCCTGCAGTGGACATGACTGGGAGAGCACATTAAAGTGGCAATTTCAGTAAACTTTTGATATGTCATGGGGACATATCAAAAGTTTTGATCTGTGGAATTCTGAGCTCTGAGTCTCACACAGATCTATAGAACAAGGAGAAAGAAATGTTTGCTTAGCAAATTCTCTCTCCTCCCTGCAGGTTTGGAAGCGATATAAAGTCTATGGGCCCATCTCACTCCCATCTTGCTCAGTGAGGATATAGGACACACTAAGCAAGTGCTTCTCTCTCGCTTTCTAGAGATAGGTGGGGGTCTCTCAGACTCCCTCGGAACTAAACTTTTAATATGTCGCCATTTACATTGAATGCCCCATTAGAAATATTTCTCTGCATATACAGTATGTAAAAAATTGATATCACAAGAAACTTAATCACAGATTGAATATGTCTAATCAATAACCAACAGCCAGATTTCATTATTTTTGCTTGCTAGTAGAGTTGAGCGAACACCTGGAAGTTCGGGTTCTCCAGGTTCGGCCGAACTTCATAAAAAAGTACGGGTTCGGGATCCGAACTTGACCCCGAACCCCATTGAAGTCAATGGGAACCCGAAATTTGGGGCTCTAAAAAAGTCCAGGAAAGGGTTTGAGGGTTGCAAAAGGCAGCAAAATGTGGTTAAGTGCCCTGCAAACAAATGTGGATAGGGAAATGACGTAAGAAAAATAAATAAAAATGTCAAATTTTAATCCTGAACTAAGTCTAGGAGGTCCATATGGACTAGGGGGTTGAGGAGGTATTGAAAGTGGCATTGTAAGTGGATGTGGTGGTGTAGGTGGATTTGGCGGTGTAGGTGGAAGCAGCGGTGGAGGCAGCCAATTTGGGTACACCACAAAACATTGTGGAATATATAAAATAACACAAAGAGAAAGTGTGCTGGAGTAAAACAATGGCTGTGTGAAGTCAGTATACTTGTCTATTCTGCACAAGGTACAGAAAAGTCTTGTGGGATCCATGCCACACGTGAGCTTATCCACATTGGCTGTAGACAGGTTGCTGCGCTTGTCTGTGATAACACCCCTTGCCATGCTAAACAGACATTCAGACAATACACTGACTGCAGGGCAGGCCAGAACCTCCAAGGCGTACAAGGCAAGCTCAGGCTATGTGCCCAATTTGGAGACCCAGAAATTGAATGGGCAGACCCATCAGTCAGTACGTGTAGGCGTGTGCACACATACTGCTACACCATGTTGCAGAAATGCTGCCTCCTGCTAAGACGTTCTAGATCAGCTGGGGGTTCTGGTTGATGTGGCGTGGTGACAAAGCTTTTCCATGATTCAGTCATGTTAACCCTGCCTTCCAAGGTGCTGGCAGTGCCCTGGCTGCATTGGTGGCCTCTTCCTCCTCCGCTGCCTTCGCCTTGTGCTTCCACTGAGCCCTTGCGTCAGTTGGAATGCCATCAGCAGCGTGTCTACCAGCGTGCGCTTGTAATCGCGCATCTTCCGATCACGCTCCAGTGACGGAATTAAGGACGGCACGTTGTCCTTGTAACGGGGATCCAGCAGGGTGGCCACCCAGTAATCAGCACAAGTTAGAATATGGGCAACTTGGCTGTCGTTACGCAGGCACTGCATCATGTAGTCGTTCGTGTGTGCCAGGCTGCCCAGAGGCAAGGACAAGCTGTCCTCTGTGGTAAGTGTATCATCTGTGTCCTCTATATCCCCCCAGCCACACACAAGTGATGCTCATGAGCTGCTTTGGGTACCACCCTGCTGGGAACATGGTCCCTCCTCCTCCAGAACTGTGCCCTGGCTGGACAATTGTGTACCTGGCCTATGTTAGTGCAGGAACCCACCCTCCTAGCCACCTGTGAATGAATGGCCTGATAACCGTTGAAATGATCCCTCTTCCTCCTCCTCTTCCTGCTGTGACACATCTTCCTCCATGATCGCCCGAAGCGTTTTTTCAAGGAGACATAGAAGTGGGATAGTAACGCTGAAAATGCCATCATCTGCACTGGCCATGTTGGTGGAGTAGTCGAAACAGCGCAACAATGCACACAGATCTCGCATGGAGGCCTACTCAGTGGCGGTGAAGTTTTGCTGTTCCGCAGAGCGACTGACCGGTGAGTGCTGCAGCTGAAACTCCACTATCGCCTGCTGCTGCTCGCAGAGTCTCCCCAGCATGTGCAAGGTGGAGTTCCACCTTGTGGGCACGTCACATATGAGGCGGTGAGCGTAGAAAGTTCGCTGAAGCGCAGACAGGCGAGCAGTAGCAGGGTGAGAACGCCGAAAGCGCGCACAGATGGCCCGCACTTTCTGCAGCTCTGACATATCGGGGTAGTTTTTAAGGAATCTCTGCACCACCAAATTCCGCACATGCGCCAGGCAAGGTATGTGTGTCAAACCGGCTAGGCCAGTGTTTGGGAGATGGACAGCTGAACGCTTCTATGGGACATTGTGGTGGTTCTTGTTGAAGGTGACGGACGTAGTGGCATTGGTGTCACATCCTCTGTTTGCAGGGTGGCCGTTGCCACTGTCACTCCAGAGGTGGAGGAAGAGGCCGAGATTGCAGTAGAAGAGGGAGCAGGAAGAGCCAGAGACTTTTCTTGGTTTTGGAGGTGTTTACTGCAGCTCGTGTCTTACACTTAGATGCCTGTCATGCAGGTTGTGCTCAGGTTTAGAACGTTTATGCCTCGCTTTAGGCTCTGATTACACGGCATGCAAACCACTCGTGTCTTGTCGTCTGCACATTGTGTTAAGAACTGCCACGCCGGGGAACTCCTTGGAGCTGTCTTTGGTGTGCTCGGTCCCTGGGTGCGGTGGGCAGTAGCAGGCATAGTGTCTAGGGGGCGGGCACTCTGCTTCTGCACCCTGCTCCCTCTTTTGCTGTGTTGGTGTCTCTGTGCGACCACGACCTCTTCCTCCAAACTGCACAGGTCACTAGCATGACCTTTATCCCATGTAGGGTCTAGGAGGACCTCATCGTCATCCACATCATCTTCAACCATGTCTTCTGCACCCCTTCCCTCCTTGTCGGTTTGCACACTGCAGAAAGCCGCAGCAGTTGGCACCTGTGTTTCGTCATCATTAGAGACGTGCTGCGGTGGTCTTCCCATGTCCTCATCCTCAAACATAAGTGGTTGGGCATCGGTGCACTCAATCTCTTCCACTTCTGGAGCAGGGCTAGGTGGATGGGCCGGGGAAACCCTGTAAGGAAAGTCATCAAAAAGCATGAGAGTCTGCTGCATGACTTGGGGCTCAGACTGCTTGGTTGATTTGCAAGGGGGAGAGGTGCTAGATAGCTACCCTTGGCCTGCAGGTGCCAACTCTGAGCTTTCAGCAGTGGACCGTGTGTACTGCATGCACTATTAGCAACCCAATCTACTAGCGCCTGTACGTGCTCTGGCCTCACCATTCGTAGAGCGGCATTCGAGCCTACTAAATAACGTGGAAGGCCCTGTAGTCTACGCAAACCTGAGGAAGGTGTTTCATTTGGGGGTGTAGTTGGCACAGATCCACCACGTCCTCTCCCTGCAACAGGAGCCCCACCAACACCAGCAGCACCACGACCATGGCCATGTCCCTTATCTGTCACTCTCCTCATTCTTTTCAGTAACCCAACGAAGTAACAGACATATTTAATAAAACTTGTTACCTGTCAGGTATGCCATGCCTGTGTCATAAACAGAAAAGATTGGTTTTGGTCACACCTATATGTGACAGATGAATTTATTACACTTTGTGTCCTGCCTAATATGCACTGGCAGCGTGTTAAAGATAAAAGATTGGTTAAGGTCACAAGTTACTTTGAAAGATATTAAGGGACAGATCCCCCAACAATCGGTAGTACGCCACCTAATGTACTGAATAAATTTTGGCAAGTCAGGTATGCATTGCAGCAGGAACACCAACGCAGGCCACAGGGGTACTTTATGGGACAAAATTATGTTTTATTTTCAACCACAATGTCCTAGTGTAATTTACTGATTTTATTTGATTTGCAGTACAAGGCAAAAAGGTACTTTATAGGGAAAAAAGAGGATTTTTTCAACCCCTGTGAAACAGATGAATTAACAGATTCCTTTTCACTATCAGATTGCCTGTGCAGGCAGAGGATGGAATTTATTTCAACCAAATATATGATTTCTTCAACCCCAGTGAAACTGACGGATGCAAGTGAAATTCTTTCACTAGCAGTAGTACAGAGCAGGCCACAAATTTACTTTGTGCCAAAAATTACGTGTTTTTTCCACCCACAATGTCTCAGTGGAATTTACTGATTTTATTTGATTTGCAGAACAAGGCAATAAGGTACTTTATAGGAGAAAAAAGAGGATTTTTTTCAACCCCAGTAAAACAGATGGATTTACTGATTATTTTTTAGTATCAGATTTGCTGAGCAGGCAGAAAAGGCACTCAATGATAGAAAATAAAAAAAATCCACCCACAGTGAAACAGATGGATTTACAGATTATTTTTTTCACTATCACAAATGTAGTGCATAGAGCAAATGTCCTTTTTAGCACAAAAAAAAAAAATTGCCCAGAATCTGATGGATTTATAGAATTAATTACAAGGATATATGCAGCACAGGGGTACTTTACAAAACAAAATTATAACCCCCTAGATCCCTAAAATCACAAACAGAGTAACAGTATTATTTTTGCCTTCCCCAGCCAAATATGCAGTGCAGGTGCACTTAAAAATGGGTAAATTTTGCTAAATGAAGTAAAAAGACTGGATTCAATTACTATCCCTGGCACATTTGCAGCTACAAGTGAACGTCACTTGCACAAAATGGTCGCCAACACCAACCACTCACAGAAAAAAAAACAGTCTTTGTCACTGGCCACATAAAAAAACACTGCCATTGCACCCACAAGAAAAAAAAAGGTTGTAGATCGCTGAGTGAACACAATTCTGATATCAAATATTATCAGCTAAGCTTGTTTCCTATTCTCTCCCTGAGAGCACCAGCAGCAACCTGTCCCTACACTAAGAGCAGCAGAGTGACGTGCTGTGCTACGTGACTCCAGCTTATATGGAGGCTGGGTCACATGCTGCACTTAGCCAATCACAGCCATGCCATTAGTAGGAATGGCTGTGATGGCTTCTAAGGGCAAAGTAGTTAGACGCTTGTTGATTGGCTGCCCAGCAGCTTTTCAACAAGTGCCATAAAATCCACTGAACAACGGGTGCCAAAAATCCCCAAATTCGGTACGAACCTGAACTTTACAGTTCAGGTTCGCTCAACTCTACTTGCTAGCAAAGAATGGAGCTGAGGGTTGACTTAGTTAACACTGTTATTTATTATTTCTTGCTGGAAAACAGTGATATTTACCAAGCACCTGGGTTTTACTGTAAGTATTTCACAGAGTATTCAGGGATAAAATGCTTGAAGAGGTCATACTGTGTCTGCACTTTAATTACAGCAGTTTGTAATACCATACTTTCTACCACTCGAACGAATATTGATTCTCTGTTTCAATGCTTTAAATGCTTACTACATTTTTCAGATAAATATTGGCATACTTTTAGGAGTCAAGGGCCATAACCTTCAATGCACTGTGTTGATAGAACAAACACTGTTTTGTTCACTCTAGCTATAGAGAAAATCACTACCCTTGCCATCCCTATGCAATGTGTCATGCTGGTAAGAGTAGCTGATCAGGAGGGAATACAGATATACAGGAACTGCAAAAGTTTTGTATTTATTATCTGGTAGACCTGTGAAGCCTTGGGCTTTAACAAAAACCACAAGATAGTAAAAACTGGCAAGTGTGGGATTGTCTGTTCTCTATTGACTCTATTTCGGGAAGCAAAAGGACAAACCAATGCATAAATCATGTGACTACAGGGTTATGTAAGTGCCACTAGCAGAGAGGGAGGTCAAGACCCCTGACCATCAGTACTTATCTTGTCCAGCCTCATAATATGTTTCTATTTGTTTTTCTCTTAGACACTGTAGTATACATGTGTACTGTATATGAACTCATAGAACTGTAGTCTTTTCTCTCTGTAGTATGATCTTAGTCTTTGTATATCGTACATAAGTCCTGAAGTAGACTTGCACAAGCTGAAGCAGTGCTAAGACATACAGTAGTTCAATGTGAAACTGACAAGAGATTTCTCAGCTTTAGGAGCTATCTTAGGTGACCTTTATTTCTTGCACATCCATAATTGTTTACTATGCCTCTGATATTGTGTTATTGATGAATGATACTGGTGATTGAGGTATACTTCATATGGTTTTAAAATTAATGCCAAGATGACTGGCAAGAAAGTGACCACAGGACCACAATCAGAAGCCTGAAGCAGTGAGGCTATATGGAGAGTGCGCTGCATTCATGGTTCTTAACATGATCCTGCTGTAGGTGACAACCACTGCTTACTAAATGTGTCTTTCAGTGAGTAGGATGTCTGTATCTAACACACTGCTTTGGGGATATCTGTGTCTGACATATATTATATTAGGGTACCTGTGGCCCACACACTGTGGAGGTACATACTTGTACATTAAAGCCTGTGCCTCACAGACACTGTAAATCAGGCATCTGTGGCTGGCACTTTTATGGAGATGTTCCCACTCCTGACATGACTATTTAAATAAATAATTTTGTTCTCCATATAATAACGATTCTAAAGCATCTTTTTTTTTGCATTTTGTGGATCTGCACACAGAGGCAGGGGCGGAAACAGACAGCAGAGGGCCCCTGTGCGAGGAATGTACCTAATCCCCCCCCCCCCCCCAACCACACATACAAATATAAATGTATATGTATAAATATGTACGTGCAAATAAAAAACATCTTGTGAATATGTATCAATATGTTTACAGTAAGTATATATATTTTTTTCATACTAGGTCACGCCTCTGCCTAAAGCATAACTATACACAATCAGTCCCCTTAATGCCCCCACATAGTAATTATTCGCCCTTTGTACCTGCACATAGTAGTAATGCCCATACTGTGCCCCCTTCACAGTAGCTATGCCCAGATGTGCCCCCTTCACAGTAGCTATGGCCCAGATGTGCCCCCTTCACAGTAGCTATGCCCAGATGTGCCCCCTTCACAGTAGTTATGCCCAGATGTGCCCCTTCACAGCACTTATGCCCAGATAGGCGCCCTTTCACAGTAGTTATGCCCACAGATGCCCCCTTCACAGTAGTTATGCCCAAATATTTGCCCCCTTCACGGTAGCTATGCCAGATATGTGCCCCTTTCACAGTAGTTATGTCTAGATAAGTGCCCCCTTGACAGTAATGCCCAGATATGTGCCCCCTTCACAGTAGTTATGTCCAGATATATGCCCGCATTGCTGAGAAAAATGTTTTATTGTATACAAACGGGAACGTTGCCATTACACCTAGAGACTGCGCTCTCTCTGTAACTGCCGCACCCTCTGCACATTAACATGGCCAGTTGTGAGGACATTTTCACTGCCAGTCCCTGTCAAAGTAGACAGGGAGAGGCAGTTGCAAAGAAACCAGAGCCTCTCCATAGATACTCTAACAGAACCTAGCTCTGTGCATAGATACAGTAACAGAACTAAGCTCTGTACATAGACACGATAACAGAACCAAGCTCTGTGCATAGACACAATAACAGAACCAAGCTCTGTGCATAGACACAATCACAGAACCAAGCTCTGTACATTGATACTATAACAGAACCTAGCTCTGTGCATAGAGATGGTAACAGAACCTAGCTCTGTGCATAGATACAGTAACAGAACCAAGCTCTATACATAGATACATTAACAGAACCAGGCTCTGTGCATAGATACTTTAACAGAACCAAGCTCTGTGCATAGATACTATACCAGAACCTAGCTCTCTACATAGATACAGTAACAGAACCAAACTCTGTGCATAGATACTATAACAGAGCCTAGCTCTGTGCATAAAGACGGTAACAGAACCTAGCTCTCTGCATAGAGACGGTAACAGAACCAAGCTCTGTGCATAGATACAGTAACAGAACCAAGCTCTGTGCATAGATACAGTAACAGAACCAAGCTCTGTGCATAGCTACATTAACAGAACCAAGCTCTGTGCATAGATACTATTCCAGAACCTAGCTCTGTGCATAGAGACGGTAACAGAACCTAGCTCTGTGCATAGATACAGTAACAGAACCTTGTTTTCCCCTACAAGTGATTAGATCAAAATGTGCACTAGAGTGTAAAGGGTTATTGTCATCTCAAACAATGGGGGGCATGTCGCTAGGATATGCCCCCATTTTCTGATAGGTGCGGGTCCCAGAGGTGAACGGACCCCTGAAGGTTGTGGAGGGTGCACTGCGCATGCACAGCAGCCCTCCATTCATTTCTATGGGGCTGCCAAAGAAATAAATGGGAGCGGTGGCCACGCAAGTGCAGTGTGCTCCCATTCAATCCTAGGGGAGAGTGCTTGGCGGTGGCTGGACCTGGGGTCCTCCAGCCACCACCTTCCCTACCCCGTTCTTAGTGTAGGTGCGCCTCCCAGAGGTGGGACATGCACCTATCAGACAATGGGGGAATATCCTAGCAATATGCCCCCATTGTCTTAGATGAGACAACCCCTTTAAGAAAAAGAAAAAACATTCCTAAGAATTATTATTATATTCATGTTCCTGCCATTCCCCCAAACAGAAAAATTACTTGGAAAACCAGTGTAGCACATTACTATTTTATGGTAGTGAATTTATGTTTCTACACATAAAGGCACAGTTTTATATGCAACATGCACAGGCAGGCGCTTTTACCCACATAAACACACATTAAAGCTTGGACTACACAGCAACATTGGCCTGTGACACATGTTGCACAGCAATGCAGTACTACAGTTAAAGGGGTTATCCAAGAATATTAAATTCCCCCCATATGCCGGGCCCCTCACACTGAATCTACTTACCGGGCTCCCTGTGCTGCTCCTGGTCCCCGCACCGCCGCTGCTGCTTCTCCCCGTGCACGAATCAAAACATCTGGTGTCAGGGGGAAAGCAGCCAATGGCAGGCGATGACGCGGACGAGCCTCCCTAGTATCGCGGGTGATGCTAGGCTGCCATTGGCTGCTCCCCCTGGACACCGGATATTTTTATCTACACACGGGGAGAAGGTGCAGCAATGGTGCGGGGACCAGGAGCGGCACAGGGAGCGGGAAGCAAGGTAAGTATATTTATTGTGAAAGGCCTGGCATATGGGGGGAATTTAATATTCTTGGATAACCCCTTTAAGTGAATGGGGTGACTGTTGAATCACAACCCTATTCACTGTTTTACTGTAATTTTTGGCTGCACAGTGCGTGTTGTGAGCCAAAGTTGGTGTGTAGTGCTAGTCCTAGAACACTTCACAGGCAGGCACAATTTTACACTAGAAGGCATGGTCTTATACACGCTTTTACACTAGAAGGCATGGCCTTATACAGACTACATATGAAGACATGGTCTTATACACACTTTTACATATGAAGACATGGTCTTATACACACTTTTACATATGAAGACATGGTCTTATACACACTTTTACACTAGAAGGCATGGTCTTATACACACTTTTACACTAGAAGGCATGGTCATGCAAAACGAAGAAGAATAGGACATGATCTACTTTTTTTGCGGGGCCGCAGAATGGCCACTGTCCATATCTTTTACAGCCCCATTAAAATAAATGGGTCTGCAGCTAATCTGCAAAGACTGAACATTGAATGCAAAGCAAAAGCATGGTCGTTTGCATGAGGCCTTAATCTAGGTTTTTCCATTCCTCCTTTATTGCTCTCCTCCTGACAAAGCTCAAGTGAAACGTGTGTGGAGGTGCCAGCGATCGCTCTGCTATAGGGTGAAGTTGCTTTGATTAAATATGTAGTTCATAGCAACACTGCTTAACTGAGTGCCGGATTATGTATTATATATGGGGATAGGTAGTTTATTATTGAGCCCTGAGTATATTTACTTTGAATTTAGTTAAATGGTGCACCAAGCCATATAAATATGAATGCAATTATATCCTCCTGGATGTTAGGGTCCATTGACATGTCCGCAAGTGTTTTGAGGTCTGCAGATTGCGGATACGCAAAACACTGACACCGACCATGTGCGTTCCACATTTTGCAGACCGCACATGGCTGGTCCTGTGATAGAAATGCCTATTCTTGTCCATGGCTGCAGACAAGAATAGCACATGCTCTATCTTTTTAGCAGGGCCGCGGAACTACCATTGAAATGGATGGGTCTAAGGACAGAATGGGGACCCATTCATACAGATGTCTGAATGAACTCTTAGGCCTCTTTCACACAGGCGTCACGTTTGACGCCTGGATAAGAGGCGGGTGTGTTTCGGGAAAATGCGCAATTTTTCAGCGCGAGTTCAAAGCTTTTTATGCGTTTTGCACGCGCGCACGAAAAATCTACATGTTTGGTACCCATCACTGAAGTCTGGTTTCGGGTTGAGTATTCTGTATATTTTATTATTTTCCCTTATGACGTAGTTATAAAGGAAAATAATAGCATTCTCAATAGAAGGGCAAAAAGGGTTAAAAATAATAAAAAAACAAACTCACCTATCCCATTTGATCGCGTAGCTGCTGGTGTTCTGTTCTGTCTTCAGCAGGAGGGGGATGAAGGACCTTCAGTGACGTCACTGGGTCATATGGTCCAATCACCTGCTTCCATCATGACAGGCTGGCCTGTCACTCACGTCGTCACTCGCATGCTCCATTAATAAAGTCGGAGGAGCATGCGCATGACGAAGTGAGTGACTGGCCAGCCTGCTTGTTAGTATGAGAGTTTCATAGTGAGTAACGTGGATTGTGCTACCTTGCCTACACTTTACATATGGATTGCCTATACACTTTATATATGAATACTGCTGTGTGCGGGGCCCGGTGTAATAGAATACAGTGACTGCACCGGGCCCCACCGCAATTTCAACAGCAGTTGCCGACCTCCAGCCCCTCCACCCTCCCCACTGATACATCGCAGGCCGTGGGTCCTGGAAGCTGAACTGCGCCCTGCTGAATCGCGAGGGCATGCTTGCGGAGCTTAGAGAGGTCTACATAGCCTGGCGGAATGACAAATGCTTGTTAAAATGTACTAGTGACTGGTGGGAGAATGTTAGAGTCCAGTTTCGTTGTTTCTTTCAGGCCAAGCAACAACATCAGGCGTGTGAGAAGAAGAAGACCTTCAGAGCACTGCAGCGGTGCGGCTGGGACCTGAGGAAGGACCTGGAGGAGACCAAAAAAAGCCTGCAAGGCACTTTAAGGAGGAATCCAGGAGAATCGTCTTCCGTTCCAAGGTGGAGAACCTGGAGAAGGGTGAGAAGTGTAACGCTTTCTTTTTCAGGAAACTCCACACCAGTCACATGCCCCTGAACGAACTTCGAGACAGAGACGTAATGGGAGTCATCACAGACTTCTACAGCGATCTCTACTCCCTGAAGAACACTGACCAGACGGCGGCCGCCGATAAATTCCTGTCAGGTATCACTAACCATCTTGACCCTGAAGGTGCGGAGGCCATGGATGACCCTCTGACGGTGGGGGAGATCCTCTCTGCCACTAAATCCTTTAGGTCCGGCAGGACCACGGACAGTGACGGTCTTCCAGCGGAGCTCTACGTAGCGCTGGGGGATCTGATCTGTCCGGACCTGCTGGAACTCTATGAAGAGATGGTGGTGGAGGGTAGAATGCCCCCATCGTTGAGGGAAGGAATGATTACTATCTTGTATTAGCGATAGGGGGATAGATGTGACCTTAAAAACTGGCGTCCCATCTCTCTCCTGAAAGTGGACTACAAGATCCTCGCCAAGGTACTGGCCAACCAGCTCACGGTCGTCATCGGCAGGATCGTCCACCCGGACCAGACCTGCGACAACCTGTGCAAAACCCGGTACTGCCCCAGGTGCCCTTTTATGGAGGAAACATCTTACCACTAGAGTTGAGCGAACACCTGGATGTTCGGGTTCGACGAGTTCGGCCGAACTTTTGAAAAATGTTCGGGTTCGGGATCCGAACTCGACCCGAACTTCATCCCGAACCCGAACCCCATAGAAGTCAATGGGGACCCGAACTTTTGGGCACTAAAAAGGCTGTAAAACACACCCGGAAAGGGCTAGAGGGCTGCAAAAGGCAGCAAAATGTAGTTAAATCCCCTGCAAACAAATGTAGATAGGGAAATGATGAGTTAACATAAAATAAATAAAAATTAAACAATATTAATTGGAGTGAGGTCCCATAGCACAGAATCAGGCTTCAAGTCACCCACCAATGGAGAAGGTCACTTACTATTATTTTGACCACAGCACCCAGACAAAGGAGAGAGGTCCCACAGCAGAGAACCAGGCATCATATCACCCACCACAGGAGTAGGCCACCATTTAGTTACTTTGACCCCTACACCCAGACGGAGGAGAGAGGTTACACAGCAGAGAATCAGGCATTTAGATCACCCACCACAGGAGTAGGCCCCAATTTAATGGGACCCCGGCAACCATGTCAGATGGCACAACCATCAGCTTCATATCAATCAGCACAGGAGAAGGCGACTTTGAAAGACTTTGACCCTACACCCAGACGGAGGAGAGAGGTTTCACAGCAGAGAATCAGGCATTTAGATCACCCACCACAGGAGTAGGCCCCCATTGAATCAGACCCTGGCAACCATGTCAGATGGCACAACCATCAGCTTTATATCAATCAGCACAGGAGAAGCCACCATTGAGTTACTTTGACCCCTGCACCCAGGAAGAGGAGAGAGGCCCCACAGCACATATTCTGGCATCATACTAACCACCACAGGAGAAGCCACCATTGAGTTACTTTGACCCCTGCACCCAGGAAGAGGAGAGAGGCCCCATAGCACATATTCTGGCATCATATCAGCCACCACAGGAGAAGCCACCATTGAGTTACTTTGACCCCTGCACCCAGGAAGAGGAGAGAGGCCCACAGCACATATTCTGGCATCATACTAACCACCACAGGAGAAGCCACCATTGAGTTACTTTGACCCCTGCACCCAGGAAGAGGAGAGAGGCCCCACAGCACATATTCTGGCATCATATCAGCCACCACAGGAGAAGCCACCATTGAGTTACTTTGACCCCGCACCCAGGAAGAGGAGAGAGGCACCACAGCACATATTCTGGCATCATATCAGCCACCACAGGAGAAGCCACCATTGAGTTACTTTGACCCCTGCACCCAGGAAGAGGAGAGAGGCCCCACAGCACATATTCTGGCATCATACTAACCACCACAGGAGAAGCCACCATTGAGTTACTTTGACCCCTGCACCCAGGAAGAGGAGAGAGGCCCCACAGCACATATTCTGGCATCATATCAGCCACCACAGGAGAAGCCACCATTGAGTTACTTTGACCCCGCACCCAGGAAGAGGAGAGAGGCACCACAGCACATATTCTGGCATCATATCAGCCACCACAGGAGAAGCCACCATTGAGTTACTTTGACCCCCGCACCCAGGAAGAGGAGAGAGGCACCACAGCACATATTCTGGCATCATATCAGCCACCACAGGAGAAGCCACCATTGAGTTACTTTGACCCCTGCACCCAGGAAGAGGAGAGAGGCCCACAGCACATATTCTGGCATCATATCAGCCACCACAGGAGAAGCCACCATTTAGTTACTTTGACCCCTTCACCCAAACAGAGGAGAGAGGTTCCACATCAGAGAATCAGGCATCATATCAACCACCACAGGAGTAGGCCACAATTTAATGGGACCCCGGCAACCATGTCAGCTGGCACAACCATCAGCTTCATATCAATCAGCACAGGAGAAGGCGACTTTGAAAGACTTTGACCCCTACACCCAGACGGAGGAGAGAGGTTTCACAGCAGAGAATCAGGCATTTAGATCACCCACCACAGGAGTAGGCCCCCATTGAATCAGACCCTGGCAACCATGTCAGATGGCACAACCATCAGCTTTATATCAATCAGCACAGGAGAAGCCACCATTGAGTTACTTTTGACCCCTGCACCCAGGAAGAGGAGAGAGGCCCCACAGCACATATTCTGGCATCATACTAACCACCACAGGAGAAGCCACCATTGAGTTACTTTGACCCCTGCACCCAGGAAGAGGAGAGAGGCCCCATAGCACATATTCTGGCATCATATCAGCCACCACAGGAGAAGCCACCATTGAGTTACTTTGACCCTGCACCCAGGAAGAGGAGAGAGGCCCCACAGCACATATTCTGGCATCATACTAACCACCACAGGAGAAGCCACCATTGAGTTACTTTGACCCCTGCACCCAGGAAGAGGAGAGAGGCCCCACAGCACATATTCTGGCATCATATCAGCCACCACAGGAGAAGCCACCATTGAGTTACTTTGACCCCCGCACTCCAGGAAGAGGAGAGAGGCACCACAGCACATATTCTGGCATCATATCAGCCACCACAGGAGAAGGCCACCATTGAGTTACTTTTGACCCCTGCACCCAGGAAGAGGAGAGAGGCCCCACAGCACATATTCTGGCATCATACTCAACCACCACAGGAGAAGCCACCATTGAGTTACTTTTGACCCCTGCACCCAGGAAGAGGAGAGAGGCCCCACAGCACATATTCTGGCATCATATCAGCCACCACAGGAGAAGCCACCATTGAGTTACTTTGACCCCCGCACTCCAGGAAGAGGAGAGAGGCACCACAGCACATATTCTGGCATCATATCAGCCACCACAGGAGAAGCCACCATTGAGTTACTTTGACCCCCGCACCCAGGAAGAGGAGAGAGGCACCACAGCACATATTCTGGCATCATATCAGCCACCACAGGAGAAGCCACCATTGAGTTACTTTGACCCCTGCACCCAGGAAGAGGAGAGAGGCCCCACAGCACATATTCTGGCATCATATCAGCCACCACAGGAGAAGCCACCATTTAGTTACTTTGACCCCTTCACCCAAACAGAGGAGAGAGGTTCCACATCAGAGAATCAGGCATCATATCAACCACCACAGGAGTAGGCCACAATTTAGTTTATTTGACCCCTGCACCCAGGAAGAGGAGAGAGGCCCCACAGCACATATTCTGGCATCATATCACACACCACAGGAGAAGGCCTCTTTCAGTGATTTAGGCCTTTGGACCCAGACAGAGGAGAGAGGTCAGAGATTAGCTTCATATCCCCCAGCACAGCAGAAGACCGCTTTATTTGACTTAGGCCTCAGCACCCAGACAGAAGACAGAGGTAGCATGGCAGAGGTTATGGCTTCATGTCACCCGTTAGTTTAACCGGCCACTTTCATCTGGTTAGGCCCCGGCGCCCAGACAGAGAAGAGTTTCATTCAACTGTGGGTTTCATAAAATTTGTATCAAATAAAGAAGTGGCCCGTAGCACAACAAGACATGTTTTAGGCAGTTAATAAGGACTACTCTGCACAAGGGAGGGACAGGTCCTGTGGGATCCATGCCTGGTTCATCTTTATGAAGGTCAGCTTGTCCACGTTGGCTGTGGACAGGCGGCTGCGCTTGTCAGTAATGACGCCCCTGCCGTGCTGAATACGCGCTCAGATAAAACGCTGCGCCGGGCAGGAAAGCACCTCCAAGGCATAACATGCTAACTCTGGCCACGTGGACAATTTCGAAACCCAGTAGTTGAATGGGGCCGAACCATCCGTCAGGATGTGGAGGGGTGTGCAGACATACTGTTCAACCATGTTAGTGAAATGCTGCCTCCTGCTAACACGTTCCGTATCAGGTGTCGGTGCAGATAGCTGTGGCGTGGAGACAAAACCTTTCCACATTTCTGCCATGCTAACCCTGCCCTCAGATGAGCTGGCCGTGACACAGCTGCGTTGGCGACCTCTTGCCACTCCTCTGCCTTCACCTTCCACCTGTTCCCCTGTGACATGTGGGAATGCTCTCAAGAGCGCCTCTATCAGCGCAGCGCTTGTACTGCACGCATCTTACGGTCGCGCTCCAGTTCAGGAATTAAAGTGGGCACATTGTCTTTATACCGGGATCCAGCAGGGTGGCCACCCAGTAGTCTGCACACGTTAAAACGTGGGCAACTCTGCTGTCGTTGCGCAGGCATTGGAGCATATATTCGCTCATGTGGGCCAGGCTACCCATGGGTAAGGACAAGCTGTCCTCTGTGGGAGGCGTATCGTCATCGTCCACCGTATCCCCCAGCCACGCACCAGTGATGGGCCTGGGCTGCCACCCCGCTGTGAACTTGCGCCATCCTCGTCCCCCTCCACCTCCTCATCCTCCTCTCGTCCTCCAGTACAGTGCCTTGGCTGGCGACTTGTGAACCTGTCCTCTGCTGCTTAAACAAACCTCCCTCTGAGCCACTTCGAACAGACTGGCCCGAAAGTGTTAGAAACGAGCCCTCATCCTCCTCCTCCTCCTCCACCTGGGCCACCTCCTCTAACATCATTGCCCTAAGTGTTTTCTCAAGGAGACATAGAAGTGGTATTGTAACGCTGATAACAGTGTCATCGCCACTGGCCATGTTGGTGGAGTACTCGAAACAGCGCAGCAGGGCACACAGGTCTCGCATGGAGGCCCAATCATTGGTGGTGAAGTGGTGCTGTTCGGCAGTACGACTGACGCGAGCGTGCTGCAGCTGAAACTCCACTATGGCCTGCTGCTGCTCGCACAGTCTCTCCAGCATGTGCAAGGTGGAGTTCCACCGGTGGGCACGTCGCATATGAGGCGGTGAGCGGAAGGCCGAGTTCCGCTGTAGCGCAGACAGGCGAGCAGCGGCAGGATGTGAACGGCGGAAGCGCGCACAGACGGCCCGCACTTTATGCAGCAGCTCTGACATGTTGGGGTAGTGGTGAATGAACCTCTGCACCACCAAGTTCAGCACATGCGCCAGGCAAGGGATGTGCGCCAAACCGGCTAGTCCCAGAGCTGCCACGAGATTTCGCCCATTATCGCATACCACCAGGCCTGGCTTGAGGCCCACCGGCAGAAACCACTCGTCGGTCTGTTGTTCAATACCCCGCCACAACTCCTTTGCGCTGTGGGGCCTGTCCCCAAACATATGAGTTTCAGAATGGCCTGCTGACGTTACCCCGGCTGTGCTGAAGTTGGTGGTGAAGGTGTGTGGCTGACCGGATGAGCTGGTGGAAGCAGTGGAGGAGGAAGCCGAGTAGGAGGAGGAGGCTACAGGAGGCAGAGAATGATGCCCTGCGATCCTAGGGGGCGGAAGGACGTGCGCCAAGGAACTGTCCGCCGGGGCCCAGCCGCCACTACATTCATCCAGTGTGCAGTTAGTGAGATATAGCGTCCCTGGCCGTGCTTACTGGTCCACGTATCTGTGGTTAGGTGGACCTTGCCACAAATGGCGTTGCGCAGTGCACACTTGATTTTATCGGACACTTGCATGTGCAGGGAAGGCACGGCTGTCTTGGAGAAGTAGTGGCGGCTGGGAACCACATACTGCGGGACAGCCATGGCCATCAGCTGTTTGAAGCTGTCTGTGTCCACCAGCCGGAATGACAGCATTTCAAAGGCCAGCAGTTTAGAAATGCTGGCGTTCAGGCCAAGGGCCTCGAGGGTGACTCGGGGGAATTTGCGCTCCTCTCTAAGGTTTGAGATATTGAGAGCTGAACGCTGCTGTGTGATATAGTGGAGACGCTAGTTGACGGTGGCGGTGGTGGTGGTGTCGGTGGCACATCCTCTGTTTGCTGCTCGGCAGGTGGCAACATTCCTCTCGAGGCGGAAGCCGAGGCAGCAGCGGTAGAGGGAGCAGGGGGAGCCTCAGCGAGTGCCTGGTTTTTAAGGTGTGTACCCCACTGCAGTTCATGCTTTGCATGTAGATGCCTGGTCATGCAGGTTGTGCTGAGGTTCAGAACGTTAATGCCTCGCCTCAGGCTCTGATGGCAGAGCGTGCAAGTCACTCGGGTCTTGTCGGTAGGACATTGTTTAAAGAAGTGCCATGCCAGGGAACTCTTTGAAGCTGCCTTTGTGGGGCTGGGTCCCTGTTGGCGATGTCCAGTAGCAGGCGAACTCTGGGGCGGCGGCTCGCCTGCTTTGGCCCCCTGCTCCCTCTTTGGCTTCGCTGTTGTCTCGGTCTCACCACTACCTCTTCCTCTGAACTGTGAAAGTCATCGCCACGACCTTCAGTCCATGTGGGGTCTAAGACCTCATCGTCCTCTGCATCGTCTTCCACCCAGTCTCCCTCCCTGACCTCCTCCTGTTCAGTCTGCACACTGCAAAAGACGCGGCAGTGGGCACCTGTGTTTCGTCATCATCAGAGAGTCGGTGACTCTGCTGTGGTGGTATTCCCATGTCCTCTTCATCTGGAGACATAAGTGGTTGTGCGCCAGTGCATGGTATGTCTTCCTCCACTGGGGAAGGGCTAGGTGGACGCCCTGGGAAACCCTGGAAGCAGAGTCTTCAAACAGAAGAAGAGACTGCTGCATAACTTGTGGCTCAGACCGTTTCCCTGATATGCTTGGGGTGATGTGACAGACTGATGGGCTTGGTTTTCAGGTGCCACCTGTGCGCTTTCCGCAGAAGACTGGGTGGAAGACCATGTGGTGAACGTGCTGGAAGCACTGTCGGCCACCCAATCGATCAATGCCTGTACCTGCTCAGGCCTTACCATCCTAAGAGCGGCATTGGGCCCCACGAGATATTGCGGTACATTCTGCCGGCTAGTTGAGGGAGTTCGCTCCCTACTGTGTGCGCCTGGGGCCGAACGGCCACGTCCCTCTACCAGCAACAGAGGCTCCACGGACACCACCACGACCGCGCCCTCGTCCCTTAATAGTATTTTTTCTTCATTGTTGCGATTCAACTCGCACCACAATGAAATATATTATTTTTTATAAGCAAAATCCCCTCACTGGAATACTTTCAGTCTTTTGACTGTATGGATTACAGATGGAATGACTGTTATATGTGAGTACCGCTTTCTTTGACAGATTCTAGTATGGGTACATATATGTTTTCCCAACCCCAGCACATTAGTTTGCTAATTCCAGATGTATGAAACGCAGGCCTAACTGTATCTAGTATATTGAACGCCAGATAAACTAACTTGGCCTTTTTTAAATAAAAAAATTCCCTCACTGGAATACTTTCAGTCTTTTGACTGTATGGATTACAGATGGAATGACTGTTATATGTGAGTACCGCTTTCTTTGACAGATTCTAGTATGGGTACATATATGTTTTCCCAACCCCAGCACATTAGTTTGCTAATTCCAGATGTATGAAACGCAGGCCTAACTGTATCTAGTATATTGAACGCCAGATAAACTAACTTGGCCTTTTTTAAATAAAAAAATTCCCTCACTGGAATACTTTCAGTCTTTTGACTGTATGGATTACAGATGGAATGACTGTTATATGTGAGTACCGCTTTCTTTGACAGATTCTAGTATGGGTACATATATGTTTTCCCAACCCCAGCACATTAGTTTGCTAATTCCAGATGTATGAAACGCAGGCCTAACTGTATCTAGTATATTGAACGCCAGATAAACTAACTTGGCCTTTTTTAAATAAAAAATTCCCTCACTGGAATACTTTCAGTCTTTTGACTGTATGGATTACAGATGGAATGACTGTTATATGTGAGTACCGCTTTCTTTGACAGATTCTAGTATGGGTACATATATGTTTTCCCAACCCCAGCACATTAGTTTGCTAATTCCAGATGTATGAAACGCAGGCCTAACTGTATCTAGTATATTGAACGCCAGATAAACTAACTTGGCCTTTTTTAAATAAAAAAATTCCCTCACTGGAATACTTTCAGTCTTTTGACTGTATGGATTACAGATGGAATGACTGTTATATGTGAGTACCGCTTTCTTTGACAGATTCTAGTATGGGTACATATATGTTTTCCCAACCCCAGCACATTAGTTTGCTAATTCCAGATGTATGAAACGCAGGCCTAACTGTATCTAGTATATTGAACGCCAGATAAACTAACTTGGCCTTTTTAAATAAAAAATTCCCTCACTGGAATACTTTCAGTCTTTTTGACTGTATGGATTACAGATGGAATGACTGTTATATGTGAGTACCGCTTTCTTTGACAGATTCTAGTATGGGTACATATATGTTTTCCCAACCCCAGCACATTAGTTTGCTAATTCCAGATGTATGAAACGCAGGCCTAACTGTATCTAGTATATTGAACGCCAGATAAACTAACTTGGCCTTTTTTAAATAAAAAAATTCCTCACTGGAATACTTTCAGTCTTTTGACTGTATGGATTACAGATGGAATGACTGTTATATGTGAGTACCGCTTTCTTTGACAGATTCTAGTATGGGTACATATATGTTTTCCCAACCCCAGCACATTAGTTTGCTAATTCCAGATGTATGAAACGCAGGCCTAACTGTATCTAGTATATTGAACGCCAGATAAACTAACTTGGCCTTTTTTAAATAAAAAAAATTCCCTCACTGGAATACTTTCAGTCTTTTGACTGTATGGATTACAGATGGAATGACTGTTATATGTGAGTACCGCTTTCTTTGACAGATTCTAGTATGGGTACATATATGTTTTCCCAACCCCAGCACATTAGTTTGCTAATTCCAGATGTATGAAACGCAGGCCTAACTGTATCTAGTATATTGAACGCCAGATAAACTAACTTGGCCTTTTTTAAATAAAAAATTCCCTCACTGGAATACTTTCAGTCTTTTGACTGTATGGATTACAGATGGAATGACTGTTATATGTGAGTACCGCTTTCTTTGACAGATTCTAGTATGGGTACATATATGTTTTCCCAACCCCAGCACATTAGTTTGCTAATTCCAGATGTATGAAACGCAGGCCTAACTGTATCTAGTATATTGAACGCCAGATAAACTAACTTGGCCTTTTTAAATAAAAAAATTCCCTCACTGGAATACTTTCAGTCTTTTGACTGTATGGATTACAGATGGAATGACTGTTATATGTGAGTACCGCTTTCTTTGACAGATTCTAGTATGGGTACATATATGTTTTCCCAACCCCAGCACATTAGTTTGCTAATTCCAGATGTATGAAACGCAGGCCTAACTGTATCTAGTATATTGAACGCCAGATAAACTAACTTGGCCTTTTTTAAATAAAAAAATTCCTCACTGGAATACTTTCAGTCTTTTGACTGTATGGATTACAGATGGAATGACTGTTATATGTGAGTACCGCTTTCTTTGACAGATTCTAGTATGGGTACATATATGTTTTTCGTACGCCACTGCGCCTGTGGTAACAAAGAGAAGGCCGAGGCGCTACTGCCAGCGCCGCTGCCCT
>CM065589.1:90716281-90738243 GCA_033119425.1 Bufotes viridis
ATCTGGCATCATATCAACCACCACAGGAGAAGGCCACTTTCAGTGACTTAGGCCTTAGCACCCAGACAGAGGAGACATGTCAGATAGCACAAGCATTACATTTATACCATCCAGCACAGGAGAAGGCCACTTTTAGTTACTTTGACCCCTGCACCCAGAAAGAGGAGAGAGGCCCTACAGCACATATTCAGGCATCATATCACCCACCACAGGAGTAGGCCACCATTTAGTTAATTTGACCCCTGCACCCATATCCAGATGGTACAAGCATCAGTTTTACATCACCCAGCACAAGAGAAGGCCACTTTTAGAGACTTTGACCCCTGCACCCAGACGGAGGAGAGAGGTTTTCACAGCAGAGAATCAGGCATTTAGATCACCCACCACAGGAGTAGGCCATCATTTAATGGGACCCCGGCAACCATGTCAGATGGTACAAGCATCAGTTTTACATCACCCAGCACAAGAGAAGGCCACTTTAAGAGACTTTGACCCCTGCACCCAGACGGAGGAGAGAGGTTTTCACAGCAGAGAATCAGGCATTTAGATCACCCACCACAGGAGTAGGCCATCATTTAATGGGACCCCGGCAACCATGTCAGATGGTACAAGCATCAGTTTTACATCACCCAGCACAAGCGAAGGCCACTTTTAGAGACTTTGACCCCTGCACCCAGACGGAGGAGAGAGGTTTCACAGCAGAGAATCAGGCATTTAGATCACCCACCACAGGAGTAGGCCACCATTTAATGGGACCCGGCAACCATGTCAGATGGCACAAGCATCAGTTTTACATCACCCAGCACAGGAGAAGGCGACTTTGAGAGACTTTGACCCCTGCACCCAGACGGAGGAGAGAGGTTTTCACAGCAGAGAATCAGGCATTTAGATCACCCACCACAGGAGTAGGCCATCATTTAATGGGACCCCGGCAACCATGTCAGATGGTACAAGCATCAGTTTTACATCACCCAGCACAAGAGAAGGCCACTTTAAGAGACTTTGACCCCTTCACCCAGACGGAGGAGAGAGGTTTCACAGCAGAGAATCAGGCATTTAGATCACCCACCACAGGAGTAGGCCACCGTTTAATGGGACCCCGGCAACCATGTCAGATGGCACAAGCATCAGTTTTACATCACCCAGCACAAGAGAAGGCCACTTTTAGAGACTTTGACCCCTGCACCCAGACGGAGGAGAGAGGTTTTCACAGCAGAGAATCAGGCATTTAGATCACCCACCACAGGAGTAGGCCACCATTTAATGGGACCCATTTAGTAGGCCACCATTTAGTTAATTTGACCCCTGCACCCATGTCAGATGGTACAAGCATCAGTTTTACATCACCCAGCACAAGAGAAGGCCACTTTTAGAGACTTTGACCCCTGCACCCAGACGGAGGAGAGAGGTTTTCACAGCACATATTAAGGCCTCATATCACCCACCACAGTAGTAGGCCACCATTTAGTTAATTTGACCCCTGCACCCATGTCAGATGGTACAAGCATCAGTTTTACATGACCCAGCACAAGAGAAGGCCACTGTTAGAGACTTTGACCCCTGCACCCAGACGGAGGAGAGAGGTTTCACAGCAGAAAATCAGGCATTTAGATCACCCACCACAGGAGTAGGCCACCATTTAATGGGACCCCGGCAACCATGTCAGATGGCACAAGCATCAGTTTTACATCACCCAGCACAAGAGAAGGGCACTTTTAGAGACCTTGACCCCTGCAGCCACACGGAGGAGAGAGGTCCCACAGCAGAGAATCAGGCATCATGTCAACCACCACAGGAGTAGGCCACCTTTTGTTTCTTTGACCCCTGCACCCAGAAAGAGGAGAGAGGTCCCACAGCAGAGAATCAGGCATTTCGATCACCCACCACAGGAGAAGGCCGCTTTCAGTGACTTTGGCCCCCTGCACCCACACAAAGGAGACATGTCAGACAGCACAAGTATAACATTCATATCACCCAGCACAGGAGAAGGACACTTTCATGTACTTTGGCCCCGGCACCCAGACAGAGGGAAGGTTCATTCAACTCTGGGTTGCACCCCAAAATCCTACTTAATTTCAAAAATTGATTTTTCAATGAAGAAGTGGCCAGGAGTACAAGACAACATGGTTTAAGGCAGTTATTAAGGACTACTCTGCACAAGGGAGGGTCAGGTCTTGTGGGATCCATGCCTGGTTCATTTTTATAAACGTCAGCTTGTCCACGTTGGCTGCAGACAGGCGGCTGTGTTTGTCAGTAATGACGCCCCCTGCCGTGCTGAATACACGTTCAGATAAAACGCTGGCCGCCGGGCAGGCCAGCACCTCCAAGGCATAACATGATAATTCTGGCCACGTGGACAATTTGGAGACCCAGAAGTTGAATGGGGCCGAACTATCCGTCAGTACGTGGAGTTGTGTGCAGACGTACTGTTCAACCATGTTAGTGAAATGTTGCCTCCTGCTAACACGTTCCGTATCAGGTGGTGGGGCAGTTAGCTGTGGCGTGGAGACAAAACTTTTCCACATTTCTGCCATGCTAACCCTGCCCTCAGAGGAGCTGGCCGTGACACTGCTGCGTGGGCGACCTCTAGCTCCTCCCCTGCCTTGGCCTTGGCCTTCCACCTGTTCCCCTGTGACAGTTGGGAATGCTCTCAGGAGCGCGTCTACCAGCGTGCGCTTGTACTCGTGCATCTTCCTATCACGCTCCAGTGCAGGAAGTAAAGTGGGCACATTGTCTTTGTACCGTGGATCCAGCAGGGTGGCCACCCAGTAGTCAGCACACGTTAAAATGTGGGCAACTCTGCTGTCGTTGCGCAGGCACTGCAGCATGTAATCGCTCATGTGTGCCAGGCTCCCCAGAGGTAAGGACAAGCTGTCCTCTGTGGGAGGCGTATCGTCATCATCCTCTGTATCCCCGCAGCCACGCACCAGGGATGCGCCTGCGCTGTGCTGGGTGCCACCCCGCTGTGAACCTGCTTCATCCTCATCTTCCTCCACCTCCTCCTCATCGTCCTCGTCCTCCAGTAGTGGTCCCTGGCTGGCCACATTTGTACCTGCCCTCTGCTGTTGCAAAAAACCTCCCTCTGAGCCACTTCTAACAGACTGGCCTGAAAGTGCTAAAAATGACCCGTCATCCTCCTCCTCCTCCTCCTGGCCCTGGCCCACCTCCTCTTCCATCAGCGCCCTAAGCGTTTTCTCTAGGAGACATAGAATTGGTATTGTCACGCTGACAACAGTGGCATCTCTACTGGCCATGTTGGTGGCGTACTCGAAACAGCGCAACAGGGCACACAGGTCTCGCATGGAGGCCCAATCATTGGTGGTGAAGTGGTGCTGTTCCGCAGTGCGACTGACCCGTGCGTGCTGCAGCTGAAACTCCACTATGGCCTGCTGCTGCTCGCACAGTCTCTCCAGCATGTGCAAGGTGGAGTTCCACCGGGTGGGCACGTCGCATATTAGGCGGTGAGCGGGAAGGCCGAAGTTCCGCTGTAGCGCTGACAGGCGAGCAGCGGCAGGATGTGAACGCCGGAAGCGCGCACAGACGGCCCGCACTTTATGCAGCAGCTCTGACATGTCTGGGTAGTTGTGAATGAACTTTTGCACCACCAAATTCAGCACATGCGCCAGGCAAGAGATGTGCGTCAAACCGGCTAGTCCCAGAGCTGCCACGAGATTTCGCCCATTATCGCACACCACCAGGCCGGGCTTGAGGCCCACCGGCAGAAACCACTGGTCGGTCTGTTGTTTAATACCCCGCCACAACTCCTGCGCGGTGTGAGTTTCAGAATGGCCTGCTGACGTTTACCCTGGGCTGTGCTGAAGTTGGTGGTGAAGGTGTGTGGCTGACTGGATGAGCTGGTGGAAGCAGAGGAGGAGGAAGCCGAGTAGGAGGAGGAGGCTACAGGAGGCAAAGAATGATGCCCTGTGATCCTTGGCGGCGGAAGGACGTGCGCCAAGGAACTCTCCGCCTGGGGCCCAGCCGCCACTACATTTACCCAGTGTGCAGTTAGGGAGATATAGCGTCCCTGGCCGTGCTTACTGGTCCACGTATCTGTGGTTAGGTGGACCTTGCCACAAATGGCGTTGCGCAGTGCACACTTGATTTTATCGGACACTTGCATGTGCAGGGAAGGCACGGCTGTCTTGGAGAAGTAGTGGCGGCTGGGAACCACATACTGGGGGATGGCCATCAGCTGTTTGAAGCTGTCTGTGTCCACCAGCCGGAATGACAGCATTTCAAAGGCCAGTAGTTTAGAAATGCTGGCATTCAGGCCAAGGGCTCGAGGGTGACTAGGTGGGAATTTGCGCTTTCTTTCAAAGGTTTGAGAGATGGAGAGCAGAACGCTGCTGTGTGAAATAGTGGAGACGCTAGGTGACGGTGGCGGTGGTGGTGGTGGTGTCGGTGGCACATCCTCTGTTTGCTACTAGGCAGGTGGCAACATTCCTCTCGAGGCAGAAGCCGAGGCAGCAGCGGTAGAGGGAGCAGGGGGAGCCTGAGCGGGGGTTCCTTGTTTTTAAGGTGTGTACTCCACTGCAGTTCATGCTTTGCATGTAGATGCCTGATCATGCAGGTGGTGCTCAGGTTAAGAACGTTAATGCCTCGCCTCAGGGTCTGATGGCACAGCGTGCAAACCACTCTGGTCTTGTCGTCAGCACATTGTTTAAAGAAGTGCCATGCCAGGGAACTCCTTGAAGATGCCTTTGGAGTGCTGGGTCCCTGTTGGCGCTGGCCAATAGCAGGGGAACTCTCTGGACGGCGGCTGTTCTGCTTTTGCCCCCTGCTCCCTCTTTGGCTTCGCTGTTGTCTCGGTCTCACCACTGCCTCTTCCTCTGAACTATTTAAGTCAGCGGCACGACCTTCAGTCCATGTGGGGTCTAAGACCTCATCGTCCTCTGCATCGTCTTCCACCCAGTCTTCCTCCCTGACCTCCTCCTGTTCAGTCTGCACACTGCAATAAGACGCGGCAGTGGGCACCAGTGTTTCGTCATCATCAGAGACTCGGTCACTCTGCTGTGGTGGTATTCCCATGTCCTCATCATCTGGATACATAAGTGGTTGTGCGTCAGTGCATGGAATGTCTTCCAGCGCTGGGGAAGGGCTAGGTGGACGCCCCTGGAAAACCGTGGGAGCAGAGTCTTCAAACAGAATAAGAGACTGCTGCATAAATTGAGGCTCAGACAGTTTCCCTGATATGCATGTGGGTGATGTGACAGACTGATGGGCTTGTTTTTCAGGTGCCACCTGTGCGCTTTCCGCAGAAGACTGGGCGGAAGACAATGTGGTGAACGTGCTGGAAGCACTGTCGGCCACCCAATCGACTAATGCCTGTACCTGCTCAGGCCTTACCATCCTCATAACGGCATTGGGCCCCACCAAATATCGCTGTAAATTCTGGCGGCTACTTGAGGGAGTTGGTTCACTACTTTGTGCGCCTGAGGCCGAAAAGCCACGTCCTCTGCCAGCAACAGAGGCTCCACGGACACCACCACGACCGCGTCCTCGTCCCTTAATAGAATGTTTCCTCATTGTTGCGATTCAACTCGCACCACAATAAAATATATTATTTTTTAGCCCAAAAATTCCCACACTGGAAGATATAATTCCTTTTTCCGGTATTAATTACAAGAAGACTGCTGCTAATTGGGCACCAGAATTTTTAAAATGCTAGTTTGTGTACATAAATTCCCACACTGGAAGATATAATTCCTTTTTCCGGTATTAATTACAAGAAAACTGCTGCAAATTGGACATCAGAATTTTTAAAATGCTAGTTTTGGTACATAGATTCCCACACGGGGAGATATAATTCCTTTTTACAGGAGTAAAAACGTGAGGCCTACTGTTTCTGGTGTAACTAACACCAGATTGATTAAATTGGCCTTTTTTTCACCAAAATTACAACACTGGACAATGTAATGCCTTTTTCCGGTATTAATTCCTTTTTACAGGAGTAAAATCGTGAGGCCTACTGTTTCTGGTGTAACTAACACCAGATTGATTAAATTGGCCTTTTTTTCACCAAAATTACAACACTGGACAATGTAATGCCTTTTTCCTGTATTAATTACAAGAAGACTGCTGCTAATTGGACACCAGAATTTTTAAAATGCTAGTTTGTGTACATAAATTCCCACACTGGAAGATATAATTCCTTTTTCCGGTATTAATTACAAGAAAACTCCTGCAAATTGGACACCAGAATTTTTAAAATGCTAGTTTTGGTACATAGATTCCCACACGGGGAGATATAATCGTTAATTTCTAACGATAATTTGTTTTCCCTTAGTCCTAACAGCAGCACAGATGGGGGTTAACTGGCAGGACCGGCGGAATGTTTAATGAGCCCAAGACTAATAACTCAATTTAACAATTAAGTATCTCCTTAAAAGGAGGAAGTCAACCCCCAGCCCACTGTGTTTATAGCAAGAAAAAAAAAAAACTAGACTTACTAGGGTGGGAAATTTGTGTGCTGCTGTTAGGACTAAGGGAAAACAAATTATCGTTAGAAATTAACGATTCCCTTACGTCCTACCAGCAGCACAGATGGGGAGATAGCAAGAAGAAACGCCTAGGGAGGGCCCTCCTGCCTGGCAGAACTAAGAAAAGTCTGCCCAAAGGCCGAAACTCAGCTAGACTGGCATCTAGTCTATAATGGGAGATGAATGTCGATTCAGAGCTCCAGGAGGCAGCTTTGCAAATCATGTTGAGAGGCAGAAGACTCCTCTCGGCAAAAGAAGTAGCCACAACTCTAGTAGAGTGGGCCTTCACGAATCCCGGAGGGTCCAGATTGTGGACACAAAGGATTCCTTAATAGCCTCCTGAATCCACCGACTGATGGAAGGTTTGGATGCCTTATAGCCTTTAAACTTACCGGCAACAGGATTAGCAGATTCTCATCTTTCCTGAACTTCTTGATCTATCCACATAGATCCGGAGACATCTCGACGTCCAGAGGATGTCTAGCAGGTTCCTAGGAGGAGGTGGTAGATGTCGACAGAACCGGGAGGAATATCACCTGGTTGATGTTCTGGAAGGAAGGAACTTTAGGCCTATAATACGAGAGGAATCTAAGAAGGTCCCGGTCATGTAAGAATAGGGCTCATGCTGAGAGAGCTTGAAGCTCAGAGACCCTCTTGGCCAAAGTCACTGCAAGGAGAAACACAAACTTCCAAGTGACGAACTTGATGTCCACCTCCTCTAACGGTTCAAAGGGGGGAGATGCTAACCCCCTGAGAACTACTGAAAAACCCATTGAAAAAAAGGGGTCTCAGTACTGTAGGCTTTATTTCTTTCAGCTCCTTTAAGGAACCGTTTGATCAGCGGGTCCTGAGAGAAAAGCCTGTTAAGGCAAGCTGAGATGGCTGAAACTTGAACCTTCAGAGTGGAAGGGCAAGGCCTCTATCAAGGCCGCCTTGCAGGAACTGAAGGATAGCGGAGAGGGGCGGATCTGCAGACGCCACCTCAGTTGAGGTACAACAGGATGAGAATATCCTCATAATACAAGAGTAGGCTCTCTTGGTAGAGTCCGCTCTAGAATGAGAGAGCGTTCTCAGGACCGACTCTGAAAGCCCTTCTATCCTGGGAAGGGACTGATCAACCTCCAGGCTGTCAGGTTGAATCTGTGCAGATCTGAGCAGAGGTGAGTGTCCCACGACACCAGGGTCTGCTGTGGGGGGAGCCTCCAATATTGTCCTCGACTCAACTGGGTGAGCTAGGTAAACCAGGAAATCTTCGGCCAAAACAGTATGATGGCTATCACTGAGGCCTGATCCTGACGGATTTTGATCAATACCCTCGGTATCATGGAAAAGGGAGGGAAGATGTAAGCCAGCCTGAACCTCCAGGATATTGACAGAGCGTTGTCCTCCCTGTAGAGGGAGCAGAACCTCTCCACCTTGGCATTGAACCTTGTTGCCATGAGACCCACCTCTGGCATACCCACTTGAGGACTATCTGCTTAATTCTCCGGATGTAAAGACCACTCCACCGACGGAAGACCGCAGGTCAGCCGCTATCATATTGAGGGAGCCTTGGATGTGGATTGCAGATAAGTGGGAAGGTACAACTCTGCCTAATCCAGAATCACCCCGATCTCTGACAAGAGGGGAAGTGATCTCGTGCCTCCCTGCTGGTTGATGTAAAGTACCGCAGTCACATTGTCTGACTGGACTTTCACCGCTTTGCCCCTGATCTGAGGGGCTAAGTGAAGGAGGGCTAGCCGGATAGCTTGAATCTCGCGGAGATTGGATGAAAAAAGCCACTCCTGAGGAAACCAGGTCCCGTGAACTGGAGAGTCGTCTAGGTGAGCGTCCCAGCCTACTTAGGACGCATCCATAGTCAATATGACCCAGACTGGCTGGGTCATAGACTTCCCGTCTAAAAGATGGCACCACCATCTGAGGGAATACAGAGTTTGCCAAGTCAGGGAGCACAGGGAGTTTAGCCCAGCAGGGCTGCCATTCCATTAGGAGAGGACCTCCGACTGTAGAGGACGGAGGTGCCATAGAGCCCAAGGGACTGCTTCCGCAGACGCTGACATGAGCCCCAACATCTTCATGAGAGTCCGGATTGGAATTCGCCGGGGAAAGGAACTTGCCGTGTTCTGAACCCGGAATCTTCTTTCTGGAGTCAACTGGAGCGACATCCCAGTGGAGTCGATTATGAAGCCTAGATATCTTACTGAAGTCGACGGGCTCACATTCGACTTCTACCAGCTGATGATCCAACCTAGGTGGAACAGAAAGGAGATTGTTACCTGAAGACGTTGGGTTAGGACCGCTAGAGCAGAGGCTTTCAAAGCCAGTTGTCCAGATAAGGAATGATGGTCAGTCCTTGAAACCTCAAAGCCGCCACCACAGAACCACCACCTTGGTAAAAGTGTGAGGGGCAGAAGAAATGCCAAAGGGAAGGGCAACCAACAGAAGATGCCTGACGACACCGGACACCTGGACCGTGATCCTGATATACTTCCTGGAACCAGGATATATCGGGATGTGCAGATATGCATTATTGAGGTCCAGGGTTGCCATCACGTCTCAAGGATTGACGACGTGAACTACTGACCTAATGGTTTCTACACGAAACTTCACCTTCCTTATAAATCGATTGAAATATCTCAGATCGATAATCATCCGGAGATCTCCTGAAACCTTGGGAACCAGAAAAACTGGTGAATAGATCCCTAGGCCCCGTTCTCCTGCCGGAACCTCCTCCAGAGCCCCTTTGCAAATGTAGTCCTGAATGTAGGCCTCTAGGATCGCCTCCTTGGCAGCTTGTAGAAGGTTGATCTTGACAAACCTGTCCAGAGGAATAGAGGTGTTGTTGACTAAATGACCGTTGAAAATGATATTCAGGACCCCGGGATCCGAGATCTCTTGGATCCATTCTTCTCAGAAGTGGGAGAGACGACTCCCACGGGTACATGAAGCTTAGGAATGGGGAAGCTTATTGGCAGGACGGCAGGAGTAACGGGAATTAACTAAGAGCCCCGTAGTCAGGAGGTGGATTTTCCATCTTTGGCTCCTTCACGAGAGCACCTCAAGCCCTTTCGCTGTGCTCTCCAGTCACTCTGTATTTTGAGGAATTGTCAGGGACCCAAGGCTTAAGCCAAAATGGAATATGTGCTGCTGATCCCAGGGCCATGCTATGTATAGGCCCCTGATGTTATTTGATAGTATTGTTACAGGGTGCCAAAGGTGCACTTGGTCTCCCATGAGCCACAGACCTGCTGCTTAGCTTCAATAGCAAGGATCTGTGTTTGGCCTTGTTCCCAGGACTTGCTTTACTAGCAGGGAAGCTCCCTCGCTAGCTTCAACTGGAGCTGTGCGGTATCGCACAAGAAGTCCGTAGCCAGGTTGATAGTCTTGAAAGCAGCCAGTATGTCGTCCTGGAAAAAACCTCTGGTTCACATCAACTTGAATTTGATCCAGGCGAGATCGGAGGAAAGTAGAGACTTCAAAAGCCGCTATGGCTGTGGAAGCGGAAGCCGCATCTGCCGTAACACCCCGTCTTAGTGTGCACTCTGCAAGGGGGTCCTGCAGCTAGACCCATCGTCTGCAGGAACCAGAGTGCGCTTGGACAATTTGGCAATAGCCATGTCCACCTTGGGAATGGATCCCCACGAATCCACCAAGGGTTAAGCCATCGGGAACATGGATTTAAACTTCTTTGTTAAAACCGGACCTTTTCCAGGTTTTTTCCACTCTATATCATGATAGAGAGGAGGGTCTCATCCGCTAAAGACACGATGTGCCCGAGTAGCGGGAACGGGAGGCTCCCTACAGTCAACATCATGGTCCCCCGACCTAATGGACTTGAGCAACTTCTGTGTCTTTCCAGGGGAGAAAACACAAAGTCAGCTCCTCCTCATCCGAGGAGAGAACCTGGTGTAGGTTAAGTCAACGGACCCAGGGATTCCCAACCGGTCTCCCAAGCTGGTCTTAGCCCAGCCTTAAGCTGTTTAGCTTCTGCGATCTCACGAGTGCAGGTATGATCAGCTTACAATAACCGTTGACTGCTGCAATGGTAGCAGGATCGATGCTTCCTCTTGGAATCCACTTTCCTGCCTTCCGAATCCCGCGGAGAAGACATCACTGCGGGAAAAAAAGGGACAAATAAAACATTTGTAAACCACCTATCTACGCAGGAAAGGTAGAAAAACAGCCCGGAGGCAGCTGAGGAAAAAAACACCAATTTTAGGACTCTGGGATCTAGCTGAAAAAGCAAATGTAGCCAGAGATTGAACTGGAGCACACAGCCTCCCAAAATAAGGGAAGGGGAGAGATAGCCAATCCACCCTTCCCCCAGTAAATCCTACACAGGAAGATGCATAAAAAAAAAAATCGCATCTATGAAAAAAATCGTGCCCGTGAAAAAATCACGGCCGGATTACCCGGAGGTGATGCAAAACGAGAGTCCCCACGTCACCTCCGGAAGATGGCGGCGCACAGGGACCGGGAATCCTGGACCAAGGACGCCGCCAAAATACCCCAGCCAATAAGCTGCCGGCCAAACTGACAAGGTGCCTAGGAAAAAAGGGCAACGCCGTTACCCAAACGAAAAGAAGGCTCCCCGCACTTTCCATAAGAAAGGGGGGAACAAACCGCCTAGTCCACCTGTCCAGGAGGACAGAAAAAAACACAGTGGGCTGGGGGTTGACTTCCTCCTTTTAAGGAGATACTTAATTGTTAAATTGAGTTATTAGTCTTGGGCTCATTAAACATTCCGCCGGTCCTGCCAGTCCACGGGGGGTGGTTAACCCCCATCTGTGCTGCTGGTAGGATGTAAGGGAATTCCTTTTTACAGGAGTAAAAACGTGCGGCCTACTGTTTCTGGTCTAACTAACACCAGATTGATTAAATTGGCCTTTTTTTCACCAAAATTACAACACTGGACAATGTAATGCCTTTTTCCGGTATTAATTCCTTTTTACAGGAGTAAAAACCTGAGGCCTACTGTTTCTGGTGTAACTAACACCAGATTGATTAAATTGGCCATTTTTTCACCAAAATTACAACACTGGACAATGCAATGCCTTTTTCCGGTATTAATTACAAGAAGACTGCTGCTAATTGGACACCAGAATTTTTAAAATGCTAGTTTGTGTACATAAATTCCCACACTGGAAGATATAATTCCTTTTTCCGGTATTAATTACAAGAAAACTGCTGCAAATTGGACACCAGAATTTTTAAAATTCTAGTTTTGGTACATAGATTCCCACACGGGGAGATATAATTCCTTTTTACAGGAGTAAAAACGTGCGGCCTACTGTTTCTGGTCTAACTAACACCAGATTGATTAAATTGGCCTTTTTTTTTACCAAAATTACAACACTGGACAATGTAATGCCTTTTTCCGGTATTAATTACAAGAAGACTGCTGCTAATTGGACACCAGAATTTTTAAAATGCTAGTTTTGGTACATAGATTCCCACACGGGGAGATATAATTCCTTTTACAGGAGTAAAACGTGCGGCCTAATGTTTCCGGTGTAACTAACACCAGATTGATTAAATTGGCCTTTTTTTCACCAAAATTACAACACTGGACAATGTAATGCCTTTTTCCGGTATTAATTCCTTTTTACAGGAGTAAAAACGTGAGGCCTACTGTTTCTGGTGTAACTAACACCAGATTGATTAAATTGGCCTTTTTTTCACCAAAATTACAACACTGGACAATGTAATGCCTTTTTCCTGTATTAATTACAAGAAGACTGCTGCTAATTGGACACCAGAATTTTTAAAATGCTAGTTTGTGTACATAAATTCCCACACTGGAAGATATACTTCCTTTTTCCGGTATTAATTACAAGAAAACTGCTGTAAATTGGACACCAGAATTTTTAAAATGCTAGTTTTGGTACATAGATTCCCACACGGGGAGATATCATTCCTTTTTACAGGAGTAAAAACGTGCGGCCTACTGTTTCTGGTCTAACTAACACCAGATTGTTTAAATTGGCCTTTTTTTCACCAAAATTACAACACTGGACAATGTAATGCCTTTTTCAGGTATTAATTACAAGAAGACTGCTGCTAATTGGACACCAGAATTTTTAAAATGCTAGTTTGTGTACATAAATTCCCACACTGGAAGATATAATTCCTTTTTCCGGTATTAATTACAAGAAAACTGCTGCAAATTGGACACCAGAATTTTTAAAATGCTAGTTTTGGTACATAGATTCCCACACGGGGAGATATAATTCCTTTTTACAGGAGTAAAAACCTGAGGCCTACTGTTTCCGGTGTAACTAACACCAGATTGATTAAATTGGCCTTTTTTTCACCAAAATTACAACACTGGACAATGTAATGCCTTTTTCCGGTATTAATTCCTTTTTACAGGAGTAAAAACGTGCGGCCTACTGTTTCTGGTCTAACTAACACCAGATTGATTAAATTAACCTTTTTTTCACCAAAATTACAACACTGGACGATATAATGCCTTTTTGCGGTATTAATTACAAGAGGACTGCTGGTATTTCAGAACACCGGAATTTTTAAAATGCTAGTTTTGCTAGATAAATTTCCCACACTGGGAGAAATATTTCCTAAGCCTTTTTACAGTATTAATTACAACAGGAGTGCTTCTTCTGGTCTAACACCAGAATAATTTTATTGTTACGGTGAAAGCTTTTTTTAATTTATATTTCTGGCACATAAAAAATTTTTTTTTTCTGGCTGACAGTATTGGACTTGGCTGTAGTGGCCCTGGCTAGCCTAGCTGGAACAGCACATTCATGGGATTTGCTATCCAAGTGGGTTACTTTCAGTTTCACCACTGATATATTAAATATCTTTGCAGTTAGTATGGGTGACACAAGCACAGCCAAACCCCTGATGTAGTATATCTATGAAAAAATCGACTATTACATGAGATTAATGGACGTTGTGGCAGCTTTTGCTGTAGCACCACAAGTCCCAAAATGGCCGCCGCCTATCAGCCCAGTAACATGTGCCAGAAAACGGTCTGCCCAGCCAGAAAAAAAATTGACTTTGACTGAGCAGCTGAATCGCTGTTGTTCTGATTCACAGGTGTAGATTTTTCACTTCTTTGGAGCTTTGGTTTAGACTCTGTGGCAGCTTGTGCTGGCGCACCACAAGTCCCAAAATGGCCACCGCCGGTCAGGCCAGTTACATGTGCCAGTAAAAATCGCTCTGGCCAGTCTCAACAAAATAGTGACTTTCAGTGAACAGCTCAGCTGAGTTGTTCTGATGCACAGGTGTAGAAAGGTAGATCATTCACTTCTTTATCCCTGCCTATCTCGCCCTCACAGAAGCTGCGTCCTCTCCCTACACTAATCAGAGCAGTGTGATGTGCGGCGCTACGTGACTCCAGCTTAAATAGAGGCTGGGTCACATGCTGCACTTGGCCAATCACAGCCATGCCATTAGTAGGCATGGCTGTGATGGGCTCTTAGGGCAAGAAGTAAAACACTAGCTGATTGGCTGCTGTGCAGCCCTTCAGAAAGCGGGAAGTAATCGACGAACACCGGACCCGAACCCGAACTTTTTTGAAAATGTTCGGGTCCGTGTCACGGACACCCTAAAATTCGGTACGGACCCGAACGATTCTCGAACTGTTCGCTCAATACTAGAGGGGACTTAAATGTTCCGCTTGAACCAAACATAGACACTTCTAGGGGGAATACTTTGATAACTCACAAGAGGATCAGGATGATTAAGAACGTATTAATAGAGAGACAGCTTATTGATGTTTGGAGATGTTTTAACCCGGGGGAAAGAGATTATTCATGCTTCTCATCGGCCCAAAATCAATATTCACGAATTGATTATTTCTTCATCAAACAAGATAATTTAGATATTGTCCAAGACGCCAAATATGATGTCCGTACTCACTCGGACCATGCCCCGCTATTGATAAGATTACAAATATCTAGAGATACCCGATCTAAGTTCTGCTGGAGATTGAATGATGCACTACTGTGTAACGCAGTGGACGCTAAAATGATAGGGTCACACATTACAAATTTTTTTGCTGATAATAATCCGTTAGATACTAACTGGGCGACGACATGGGAAGCTCATAAGTCGGTTATCAGAGGCCACCTGATCCAGCTAGGTGCCAAGAAAAAGATGGAAAGGGAACTTAATTGCCAGAGGTTACTCGAGAAAATCCGGGATCTTGAACGGTCCCATAAAATCAACACCTCTAGAGACCTTGAAAAAGACCTCTTAATGCTTCATCAGGAGCTTAAAGAGAACATGAATAAGGAATCTGAAAGGTTTCTTTTCTATAACAGGTTTAGACATTTTTTGCACGCTAATAAATGTGGTAGAGACCTGGCCCAAGTAGTACAAAAACATAGGCGAAAATCGTTTATTCACAAAATAAGGGATGTTAATGGGAACTTGGTTTTATCTCCTCATAAAATAGCGAATGTATTTCAAAAATATTACGAAGCCCTTTATAACATTGAAAATAATTCACCTGATCATGCCAATAATTCACCTTCTCATGACTGATATAAATCAATATCTTAACGATATAGATTTACCCAAATTGTCAAGACCACAGTCACTCATGCTATCATCCCCAATATCCCAAGAGGAGGTCTCGTCAGTTATTAAGGCCCTTACTAATGGAAAGTGCCCCGGACCTGATGGTTTCTCAGTGGTTTACTACAAAAAGTTTAATGAGATTCTCACACCACATCTTACTAAATATTTTAACAGTATAGGGACAGGCCTAGGTTTCAGAAGTGAATCTCTGTTAGCGAATATTACACTTATTCACAAAGACGATAAGGACCCTACCCTTTGTTCTAATTACCGACCGATTTCCTTACTCAATAATGACATTAAAATCTTCACCAAAGTCTTGGCAAACAGAATAAATGCTATTCTCCCTGAACTTATTCATTTAGATCAGGTGGGCTTCACAGCAGGCGGGAGGCAAAGGACAATATCCTAATGACACTGTTTGCTATTGAATTAGGTAAACACTCTGGAAAGCCTATGGCCTTAATCTCCACGGACGCAGAAAAAGCGTTTGATAGGCTCAATTGGACGTTTCTATTTGCCTCCCTGCGCAAATTTGGCTTACCCCCAGATTTCATACAAAAAATCCAAGCTATTTATTCTAATCCGACTGCTTCCATCCAGGTTAATGGGGTGTCCTCAGATTTGTTCAGCATCAAGAATGGGACCAGGCAGGGTTGCCCCCTGTCACCGCTCCTTTTTGTAATATACTTGGAACCATTTATGTCCAAAATCCGTCAAAACATAAACATTCATGGATCGCAGACCCTTTCGAGGGAACATAAAATAGCGGCATATGCAGACGATATTTTACTGTATGTTTCTGATCCTTTAATCTCAATTCCCCATATTCTTCAAGAATTTGAAATATTTGGTAAACTATCATATTTTAAAATTAACTTTAATAAATCATTTATTTTTAATGTCAACATTGATACCCACACCTGGAATAGAATTAAATCATTAAGTTGTTTACAACACTCATCTTCCTGGTTCACCTATTTGGGGATTAAGATTTCTTCCTCCCCAAATACTCTATACGACCTTAACCATTCAGCCTTGATAACAAAGCTAAAAAAGGAATTAGAAGATTGGGGCGATTTGTTTGTTTATTGGATGGGAAGGGTCAATCTAGTGAAGATGATGATTCTCCCTAAGGTTCTCTATGTTATTCAGAGTATGCCTATGCAGATTCCAAATGAGTTTTTCAAATCTCTTAAGAAAATGATATTATCGTGTGTTTGGAACAAGGGACAAAATAGGTTAGCCTATAATGTTCTAATATCCCCAAAGCACAAAGGAGGTTTAGGCCTCCCAGACTTTCAAGCATATCGAGATGCTGTCACGAGGGTACTGGAATGGGCGGTGAGACCAATTAGGAAATTATGGGTGGATATAGAGGAATGCCTAGTGAACTTTCCACTGCATCTGTTAGTATGGAAGACCCAATACAATCTAGACATGTTTAGAAGCACAGGGAAGTCTCGCTACACTTCTTTCACTCTGAGAGTTTGGAGGAAGAGACTTAAACAGACAAGCTCCCCAATCCCGGCTCTAATAGATCTCCCGCTTTTGGCCCTCGTTCCTAAAAACCAAGTGACTTTACGTAGGCTAATTAGTGGTTTTAAGAATGGTAATACCATTAAGCTTAAAGAAGTTCTTTCGAGAGACTCTTTGTTGTCTCGGGAAGATCTTGCAAAACTCCTCCCTCCCATCAGATTATCGAAGGAGGATCACCTTCAACTGTCAGAATATATACAGCAATTACCGAAAGATCCTCCGCAACGAGGCAATTACACCGACTTAACCAAATTGACTCTTTCTAATCGCCCTCTTGAGCATAGTATTTCTGTGGTCTATTCCATTTTAAATTTCAGTTCCATCACCCCTACATTCCTGCAAAGTTGGTCCAAAGAATTGAACAGGCCGTTTAATGATAATGAAAAACAGGTGATCTTAAAGCACTCCATACCTAAAGTGACTTCAACGAGACTGCAGGAATCTCATTATAAGGTTGTTACTAGATGGTATCGAACCCCTTTGATCTTGAACAGGATTAATAGCGATATCCCTAGTACTTGTTGGAGATGCGGATCGGGAGAGGGATCTTATTCACATATATGGGTCTCCTGTCTGGAAATAACCCCACTTTGGGACAAATTTACTTCTATTATTAAAGAAATTTATGGCCCTTCAATTCACATTGATGAATCTCTTATTTTATTAGGACTTCACGACTCCAGAAACCAAATTTTGAGAGATAAATTGTTTGTCTTTTTACTCTCAACAATAAAAATTTTAATCCCCAAATTCTGGATGAGAAGAGAAGCTCCCTCCATTAATGATTGGCTTAAAGAAATAAACACAACCTCCACTTTTGAGAAACTAAAGTGGAACTCTCTGGACAAACAGAATTCGTACCTCAGGATCTGGTCCAAGTGGACCGATTACATCTCGTCCGATAAGATTAACAAATACCTTGATTGCTAGGTTTTACCTAGGATTTGCTAAATTTTCTGAATTGGCATGTGACTCTAATTATGTTCTTATTTTTGTTTAGTTTCATGGTGTATTTGGTTATAAGTCTGTCCCCTTTTCCCCTCCTTCCCTTACCCTTCCCCTTCCCTTTTTCCCATGTTGTTTTGTACCTTGCCCTTTGTTGTTCGTGCCCCTTTCACTTTTTTTTCTTGCCTAGATAACCAGATAAAGAGGATGTAGATCCTTATATTGTGGGCTCTTATTCTTGATAGTTATATATCCGGTCTTTCCGGACTATTCGGAGCTCGTCAATGAAGACTTGGAACCTACAAACACTACTCTTGGTTTGATAATAGTTACATATTGTAGTTCTTCCTGAATGGTAATTTCTATATCCGCTCTCCTCATTGGTTTCTCATACTACAGTTAGTTAGGTATTATAACGACATTTCTTATTCCCATGTGAAAGTTGTGTCTTATATTGATATTGTAATGTTTTTGGCTACGTCAATACTCTCGATTTTTTCACTGTGCTCTGGTTATCAGTTTAATCTCAAACTGTTTAGTTTCTTTATTGATTTTACTATTCTAAAATTAATAAACTTGAATTTAAAAGAAACGTTAAAAGTTTGTTGTACATGTAGGCCCACTAGGTCTACCTTCTCCCCAGAGTTGGAGTATGCAGCTCTTTCCCAGGCCGAGAAAACAGCAAGTGTAGGAATCGTCTGTTTGGGATGATTTGCAAGCGCTTTTCGACTTGCACCGGTAAACACCGAAAAAATTATAGGTTCCTCTAGAGATAGAAACGTTAAAACTTTGTTGTACATGCAGGCACACTAGGTCTACCTACAGCCAGGAGTTGGAATGTGCAGCTCTTTCCTGGGCCGAGAAAACAGCAACTCTAGGAATCCTCCACTTGGACCGGTGGCCACCGAAAAAAATCTGCCTTCCTCCAGAGATAGAAACGTTAAAAGTTTGTTGCACATGTAGGCCCACTAGGTCTACCTTCTCCCCAGAGTTGGAGTATGCAGCTCTTTCCCAGGCCGAGAAAACAGCAAGTGTAGGAATCGTCTGTTTGGGATGATTTGCATTAAATTATGTTTATTTTGAGTTTTTTCATGCATAATAATCAGCAATATAATAAAGACTTTTAAAATAACAAGAACTTTTTTCAAAAGTGATGAAAAAGAATAACAAAGGAATGTGCACAAAAAAAAATACAGATTGTAACATTACAAAGCATCTTAGAGGGTTTCGTACATTCAAATCAAAAAGTATGTCTAAGAGTCAGTGAATAACAATATCCAATACGTATTTGAAAGGGAATAAGGGGGTAAGACAAGGGAGGTAAAGGGGAAGATAAAGGGGGAGAAGGGGGGAGGCCAGGAGAACAAAGGATGAGTCCGTGTTCAACTAAACAGCATGATAATCATACAATTTACGACGTAGTTAAAGACTGTAGAAAAGAGGCAACAGGATAGTCTTTTGTGAAACGGAACCATTTCTCCCAGGTTGAATTGAATTTTTCTTCTTTAAGAAGAGAAGACCATCTTCGATGTTCGTATTCCTTTATTTTATTGAATTCTTTGTACCATTCCAGGAAAGTAGGAGGTTTAGTCTGTTTCCATTTTCTAGGGATTAATATCTTTGCAGAGATAAGGATGTAATTACAAAGATCAGATTTCACACATTGCTGACTGGATTCATATATGAAAAACAGAATCATGTTCACTGACAGCGATATATTGGATTTGAAGACCGCGTTAATGAGTTTTTGTATATCATCCCAGAAAGGTTTTAAAGTGGTACACTGAAACCAGATATGTACATAGGTGCCTGTGCTCCGTCCACATCGCCAGCACACATCAGGGATTTCCGGTATAATTCTATGGAGAAAGACCGGGGTTCTATACCACCACGTCGTTAGTTTGTATTGCATTTCTTGAATGCTACAAGATTGCGATATGGAAAGAGCATTGCGGACCATAAGCGATTTCTGGGAGTCTGAGAGACCAGATTGAAGCTCATCACTCCATTTCTTACAAAATTGGGGTAACGAGGAAGTATCATTGACTGCTTCATAGCATTTTGAGAGAATATGAGGTGTATGGGATCCCTCCCTAATCATGAGAGCAAGCCAACGAATTTCTATCTGGGAGGATGGTATAGGGTAGAGACTCTTGAAGAGATTTAAGAGTTTTAAGTATTGGGTATTAGGAATGTTTATTACATTAAGAAGTTTGCAAAGATTCTCTTTGTCTAAGAGCTCATTAGCGCTTAATAATCTCTTGATGGGAAGGTAGCACCTATCTGCGGTCGTCCTGAAAAGGCCTGACCAATACAACCAGGTTTTGGGGATAATGCTCGAGACCGGGGTATCCAGAGAAATATCTGGTAAAAAGTGCAGTTGGGAATTCAGGGCAAACCAATTTTTTGTCGCAACTTTGGTAAGATTAGATTTGATGTTTAGCGTGTTTATGCGGGACTTCATGGGAATCCAAAGTAGATCTACCAGGTTGGTCTTATTTATTGATCTTTCGATAAACACCCATTGTTTCCTAGGGGGATGAACATACCACTCTAGCGTTCTGGTCATAAGAGATGCTCTATAATATTTTTCCGGATCAGGGAGTCCAACGCCACCTGATTTTTTAGGTCTGGATAGTAGGTGGTATGCCAACCTACTGGGTTTATTCTTCCATATGAATCTAGAGACAAGGGATTTGTACTTGGTAAAAAAGGCTTTAGGTATATTTATAGGTAAGGTTTGAATAAGGTGTAACAGTTTGGGGAGTATGATCATTTTGATGAGGTTTATCTTCCCAAACCAAGATATCCATAAGGACTCCCAGTCTGTGAATTGTTTCTCGATATCTCTGAGGAAGGGCGGGAAATTATGTTTATAAATATCCGCCACATCTTTACAGATGTTGACACCCAAATATTTGAAAGATTGACCAGCTGATTGTAGATTGCAAGAACTGAGAATCTCGTCCCAAGTTCCATTGTCTACATTCACATTATATATTAGAGACTTGGAAAGGTTGATTTTAAAGTCCGACACCTCGGCAAAATCCTGGAATTCTTTTAACAGGTACGGAAGTGAATGTTTAGGGTTTGTCAGTGAAAAGAGCGCATCATCTGCAAATGCCGCAATTTTGTGTTCTGTTTTATCAATCGGGAAACCGCATATATTTTTGTTGGCACGGATTTTAATAAAGAAGGGTTCGAGCGAAAGGACAAATAATAGGGGTGACAATGGGCAACCTTGGCCGGTACCGTTCGCGATCGTAAGGTTTCCGAGAGTACTCCATTGACTTTAATTTTAGCTGCTGGACGGGTATAAAGTGCCATAGTTTTATTTATGAATTCGGGGGGAAAACAGAAGCGCTGTAATATTTCTCTCAGGTATGGCCAGTATAAGCGGTCGAACGCTTTCTCTGCATCGGAGGAGACCAGGACTAGGGGGATATGTTTGAATTGTGCCTGCTCTATTAGTTGAAGTACTTTTATGGTATTATCTTTGGCCTCTCGGCCTCGAACAAAGCCCACCTGGTCTCCTCCGATGAGTGAACTAACAAGGTTCCCCAATCTTCCCGCAAGTAATGCTGCGTATAATTTCAGGTCTACATTTAAAAGGGAAATGGGCCTATAATTGGCACATTCCTCATGATCTTTACCCTCCTTGGGGATGACAGTGATATAAGCAAGGAGCGATTCTTCCCTAAATTTGTCCTAATTAACTAAGTGTGGGGCTAGAACATTGCGGAATTTTTTGTAATAGTTGGCTGAGAAGCCGTCTGGGCCAGGGCTTTTACCTGATTTGAGAGAGTTAATCGCTTTGAGTACTTCATCAAGGGAGAATGGGGCTTTAATGGCATTGGATTGTTCAGGAGTAATTGATGGGATCTGAATCTTACTAAAATAGTTTTTAATTTTGTCTAGTAGTTGTGTAGATGTCACATCAGTATCCAGAGAATGGATGTTGTAAAGTTTATGATAAAAGTCTTTGAAAACAGATGCTATACCTGGGGAGTCATATATTAATTTATTGTGTATGGATTTAATTTTGTTAATGTTAGATTTGGCTCTTTCTTTCTTCGCCACTCGGGCGAGTTCCTTACCACATTTATTGGCATGAAGGAAATGCCGGAACCTAGCAAAATACATATATTTCTGATGAGCTAGTTCTAATATACTTTTCAGCTCTGATCTTAGATTCGCGAGCTCTAGTTCCTTTGTGTTGTCAGCTAGAGATTTATGGGCTTTCTCTAGAATTCTGATTTTACCCAACAGGTCATCTATTCTTTTCCTTCTTTCCTTTTTCTCTCTAGAGCCAAGTTGGATAAGCGTGCCCCGAATCACTGATTTATGAGCTTCCCATTCTAAGGCGGAGCATTCCCTTCCATCCAAGTTTTCAGTGAAAAAAAACTGTAAATGGGAGAGAATACGCTTCACATGTTCTTCCTTATTTAA
>CM065589.1:90738743-90786699 GCA_033119425.1 Bufotes viridis
TGATGCATGTTGATTGGCTGCTTTGCAGCCTTTCAAAATGCGCCAAAATACATGCCGAACGACGAACCCGAACCCGAACTTTTACGAAAAAGTTCGGGTTCGGGTCCGTGTCACGAACACCCCAAAATTCGGTACGGACCCGAACTATGCTCGAACTGTTCGCTCAACACTACTTACCACCTGTTTTGGGAGTGCCCCTTTGCGCAGGGCCTGTTGGATGCCCTGGAACATGAACTCAAAGACTCTGTGCCCAGGAACAGCCTGCAACACACTTCGGTGCTGTACGGACTATTTCCTGGGATTCATACTGTTGAGGCCATACTTTTGGCGTCTTTGAACTGTTTTAAGGACGCTATATGGGTCGCCAGGAACCGACTTATACTCAGGATGGAGAATATGTCCGTCCTGGACTGCCGCAGGCTTATCCATAGTCTGCTGCAGGACTACAACATCTTGGAGGACGTCCACAACGAAGATGAGGACTAAACCCCTCTCCTTCCCCCTTTCCCCCCCGTTTGTTTCTGTCTTGTCAATAAAGCTTCGGGCATGTGATTTCCCCCCACCTACCCCCTCCTTCCCACACCCCACCCCACATCACTGTCTGTATGCTTTGTTTAAAGATTTACTGTGATTGAATAAGTATGCAAGTGTAGCATGCATTGTGATGTATAGCGTAGGTTGGCCTGTGATTTACATGACAATGCCATGCTCACAAAGACTAATGTTGAGCGTGAATATTCGAATAGCGAATTTTTATTGCGAATATCGCAACTTCGATAGTTCGCGAATATTTTGGATATAGCGCTATATATTCGCAATTTCGAATATTCGTTTTTTTTATTTTTTATAGTTGTTAATCTTTGTTGCTCTCTGGTTGTCTTCCCACTTCCGAAAAGCTGTTCTTACCTGTCCGGAGGATTCCTGGCTCCCTGCCTGCTCCAGTTAATGCCTGTTGCCACTTCTGCCGACTTCCTGTGTGCATGGAGAGTACCCATCCCAATGGGAACGCCTCCATGCTAAAATGTACTGTCGGATGTGAGAATCACGATCTCACAAATCTGACTAAGTTCTTATCGCAATGTGATTAATATAACCTGAATTATTCACATTGCGATATTCATTATATTCTAGCAAAACAACCATTAGGAACCCAGCTTTAAGTTGAATTCGCAATGCGAACATATACTCGCATTGCGAAATCAACTTAGAGCTGAGTTCCTAATGGCTGTATTGCTAGAATATAAGGAAGATTGAGAATATAGTGCTATATTCGTGAATTTGTGATATTCGTGATATTCGTCATCTTCGTTATATTTTAGCAATACAACCATTAGGAACTTAGCTCTAAGATGAATTTGCAATGTGAGTATATGTTCGCTTCGCGAATGAAACAAAGCTGAGTTGCTAATGGTTGTTGCTGGAATATAATGAAGATTGAGAATATAGTGCTATATTCGTGAATTTGTGATATTCGTCATCTTCGTTATATTCTAGCAATGCAACCATTAGGAACTTAGCTCTAAGATCAATTCACAATGCGAGTATATGTTCGCTTCGCGAATGAAACTTAGAGCTGAGTTCCTAATGGTTGTTGCTAGAATATAACGAATATTGAGAATATATGGCTATATTCGTGAATTCGTGATATTCGTCATCTTCATTATATTCTAGCAATACAACCATTAGGAACTTAGCTCTAAGATCAATTCGCAATGCGAGTATATGTTCGCTTCGTGAATGAAACTTAGAGCTGGGTTCCTAATACTTGTTGCTAGAATATAACGAAGATTGAGAATATAGTGCTATATTCGTGAATTTGTGATATTCGTCATCTTCGTTATATTCAAGCAATACAACCATTAGAAACTCAGATCTAAGTTGTAATCGCAATGCGATTAATATAACCTGTATTAATCGCATTGCGATTACAACTTAGATCTGAGTTCTGTAAGAGGGCGCAAGGTGCCGTCATGGACGGAAGATACGTGTCACCGAGGTTCCTGGCCTCGGTGAGGTGAGAGCCGGGTTTTTTGTGTCAGCAGCAGCTAGTGCTGCTTGACATTGATAGATAGCATGGCTGCAAAGCCGATCCGGGCCGGCTCTTACCGGGAGCAGCTAAAGTGTAGGGTGGGTGGTTGCTCCCCACGGTCCAGTCCTGGTTTTGGGCTGGGTTTAAAAACTCAGCCAGCACCAGCAGCTGGGGGAGTGATTGTCCTGGAGCTGCTAATAGTGCTGGGAGCTGAGGGCTGTGTTTTTGGGACCTGCGGCTGGAGCCAAGCTGGAGGGCTCAAACCCCTGTGAAAACGAACAGGCTGCCTGAAAAAGCCTGTCTATGGACTTGCTAACACCAAGGAGCTAAGGTGACTCTTCCGTTTATGGACTTTTGTGTGTGTGAACAAACACCAAGCCACCTGTTTTTGTGATGCTCTTTTTGTTGTGTGAATAAAACACGGACATTTAATTTACAAGCTTGAGCGTTGCCTCTGTACTGCACCCGCTGGTCCTGTCTACCAGAGCGAATCCCCACATTTGGTGTCGGATGCGGGCATGCGCAGTGAGGCTGGCGTAAACGCCGAAGTTTTTCCAAAGTGAATGTCATATGTCAAGCCGGCAAAGTTTCAACACGTGAACTCTGACAAGATGGAGGCAGTTGTAAAGGCTCTCGTGGAGGCCAATTTACAGCAGCGGGAGGCCAACAAGCAGCAGCAGGAGACAAACCAGCTGCTGTTGCAACATGTAATGGCTTTGCAAGCGACTGGAGCCTCTCACCGTGCCCATGATGCCCGGAAGCGGTCCGTGCAGCAATTCCCAAGATGACCCCGAGGATGATGCCGAGACCTACCTGGCAGTCTTCGAAAAAGTGGCCGTGAGGAGAAGCTGCCCCGTGACCAGTGGGCTGAGGTGGTCGCTCCGTTCCTGGCTTCCGGACCCCAGCAGGTGTTTTTCGACTTGTCGGACGACCAAGCGGCCGATTATGACACCGTGAAAGGAGAGATCCTAGCCAGACTGGGGGTGAACGTGCTGGTCCGCGCTCAAAGAGTCCACCAGTGGGACTTTAAAGCGACTGAACCTGCTAGGCCGCAGTACTACGATCTGCTGCACAGGCTGCAAAAGTGGCTGCAGCCTGATCTACTAAGTCCCACTGCCATGCTGGATCGACTGTTGGCGGACATCTTTTGGAGGGCCCTGCCTTATCCCCTCCAGCACTGGGTCGGCCAGGCGTCTCCGGTAAGTGCCCTGGAGATGGTCGACCTGGTGGAGCGTTACGAGGCCACCAGAAACCTGCAGGGAGTCTTGCTGGGAAGGGGCCAGTCAAACCCGGAGGCCTCCACCCCAGTTCCGACGACCGGCGACAGAGAGACCTGCACGGAATGTATCCCCTGCGGATCCGCCTCCCGTGGTATGCTGGAGGTGTCAGGAGCCAGGCCACATCAGGGCCGACTGTCCGCATCAGGGTGAGCCGATGGATGTGAACTACGGGTATCGCCACTCCCTGTATGCACGGAAGCTGTGTGCAACTGGCACCCGTGAGGGCAGGACAATACCCACCTGTGTCAGGTAGAGGTGGGAGATTCTCTGGCGGTGGCCCTGCTGGACTCCGGGAGTTTAGTCTCCCTGGTAGAGCTGCCCTAGTACGGCCTGCGGAGTATACCGGCCGTAAAGTCGAGGTCCCTATGCATCCACGGAGACTTAAAAGACTACCCCACTGCACTAGTGACTTTGTCCACAGCTGCTGGTAAGTGGACCCACGAGGTGGCTGTCGCTACCAAACTCCCACATGAACTGATTCTTGGGAGGGACTTCCCAGGTTTCCGAGCGCTGTGGCCGGCTATAAAAGTGTCTGATGGGCCCGAGACAGGGGTAACCCTAGTAGAGTGGCCCGATACCACTGGAAGGCCAGAACCCTGGGAGCCCGAATCTGAAGGGCCAGCGGTAGGGGTGACCACTGCTCCAGCGGTAGAGGGGAGACAACCCCACTGAGTGTAATGGTGGGAGACACGGAGGACTTGCCACCGGGACCTGAGTTGGCAGACCTCAATGTCTCCGGGGAAAATTTTGGGACCGCCCAACACCGGGACCAAACCCTAACCAGGGCCTGGGAAAGTGTTGTAATAATTGACGGTAAACCCCAGAAACCTGGGGCTGAATTAATGTTTCCACGGTTTATTATTCTTCAGGATATGTTGTATCGGGTGAACCAAATCCGAGGTGAGCCAGTTGAACAGTTGGTGGTGCCCACCGCATATCGCAAGCTTGTTATGGAGCTTGCCCACCAACATGTTCTTGGGGGGACACATGGGGTGGCAGAAAACGCAGGACCGCGTACTACAGCGATTTTACTGGCCCGGTTTGTTTAAGGAAGTAGAGGAGTTCTGTAAGTCCTGTCCGACCTGTCAGGTAAATAGCCCCCATCCGCATTACAGAAGTCCCCTGGTCCCTCTCCCAATAATTGAGGTCCCATTCGAGGCGTATTGCCATGGATCTGGTCGGACCCGTGCCGAAGTCTGCTAGGGGTCACCAACATATCCTGGTGATTCTGGACTATGCCACTCGGTATCCAGAGCGGTGCCTCTTCGACACACATCGGCTAGGCTCATTGCAAAGGAGTTAATGGAGATGTTTACCCGGAGTGGGCCTACCTAAGGAGGTTCTGACGGACCAAGGGACCCCTTTTATGTCTAAGATTATGAGGAATTGTGTAAACTGTTGCATATAAAGCAATTGCGGACGTCCGTTTACCATCCATAAGCGGACTGGCCTTGTGGAAAGATTTAACCAAACTTTAAAAAATATGCTAAAAGGGTGGTGTCCCGAGATGGGAAGGACTGGGATCTGCTTCTGCCCTATCTCATGTTCGCAGTGCGAGAGGTGCCCCAGGCCTCTACTGGGTTCTCACCCTTCGAACTGCTTTATGGCAGACGCCCACGGGGCCTGTTGGACATCGCTAAGGAAGCGTGGGAGCAACAGCCCGTCCCCACAAAGCGTAATTGAATATGTTACCCAGATGCAGGAGCATTATGGAGAGGGTGTTACCGCTGGTCCGGGAGCATATGGAGGCAGCACAACAGGCCCAAAGTAGAGTCTATAATCGTCAGGCTCGAGTGCGAGACTTTAATCCCGGAGACCGAGTTTTAGTTCTGGTACCCACCCTTGACAGCAAATTTCTAGCTAGGTGGCAGGGGCCCTATGAAGTGCTCGAGAAAGTGGGGAAGTAAATTACAAGGTGCACCAGCCAGGGCGGCGGAAGCCGGAGCAGGTGTATCATGTGAATTTGCTGAAGCCATGGAAGGATAGGAACTCGTCCAGCGATGACAGCCCCCGGCCAGGGCTTCTAGGTGAGAAGGATCAGCCCCTCACCTCGAAGTCCGGGAAGCAGCCGCCACCGTAAAAATTTCAGATAGCCTGTCCTCCAAACAGGTCCAGGAAGTTAAGGAGTTCATTAGTCGGAACACGGATGTGTTCTCGGACCTCCTGGGCGCACATCCTAATCCAGCATGACATTATCACTGAGCCTCAGGCCAAAGTCCGGTTAAAGCCGTATCGGGTACCCGAGGCTCGGCGACAAGCCATTGTGAAGGAAGTGCAGCTGATGCTCCAGTTAGGTGTCATCGAGGAGTCAAAAAGTGATTGGGCCAGTCCGATAGTCTTAATACCCAAGCCGGACGGGACATTGAGGTTCTGTAACGATTTCCGCAAGCTGAATGAGGTGTCCAAGTTTGATGCGTATCCCATGCCGCGGGTGGATGAGCTCATTGAAAAATTGGGCCAAGCCAGGTATTTTTCTGTCTTGGACCTCACCAAAGGGTACTGGCAGGTACCCTTAACGGAGGCTGCCAAGGAAAAAACTGCTTTTATCACACCGGAGGGGTTGTATCAGTACAAGGTATTACCCTTTGGTCTACATGGCGCCCCGCCACGTTTCAAAGGCTTATGGATATTGTGCTTCGTCCACATCGGCCAGTGCGCCTCAGCGTATCTGGATGATATCATTGTCCATAGCACCGACTGGGAGAGTCACCTACCGAAGGTACAGGCCGTAGTGGACTCCCTTAGGAAAGCTGGCTTAACTGCTAACCCAAAAAGTGTGTGATAGGGTTAGAAGAGACCAAATACCTAGGGTATGTCATTGGGCGGGGGTGGTCAAACCTCAGGTAAACAAAATTGAGGCAATTAAGAATTGGCCCCGACCTGTCACTACGCGGCAAGTAAAATCATTCCTGGGCATGGTGGGATACTACATGAGGTTTATTCCCAACTTTGCTACAATTGCTGCTCCATTGACAAGCCTTTTAAAGGGACGCAGGTCAGTGTCGATCCAGTGGAATGAGCAGGCGGATAAGGCTTTCTCTGCTCTGAAGTCGGCCCTGTGTGGGTCCCGGTTTTGGTGACGCCCGACTTCAAGAGAGAGTTTGTGGTACAGACCGATGCCTCTGAAGTGGGCCTCGGGGCTGTACTCTCTCAGGAAATCAATGGGGAGGAGCATCCCGTGGTTTTCCTGAGTCGCAAACTCACCCCAGCCGAAACCAGGTACAGTATAGTGGAGAGAGAGTGCCTGGCCATCAAGTGGGCACTAGAGTCTCTCCGCTATTATCTGCTAGGGAGAAAGTTCCGTCTGGTGACCGACCATTCCCCTCTAAAGTGGATGTGCCAGGCGAAAGACAGGAATGCTCGGGTCACCAGATGGTTCTTGTCTCTGCAGAACTTCAAGTTCACAGTGGAACACAGGGCAGGCCGCTTGCAAGGAAATGCGGATGCACTGTCTCGAGTACAGTGTTTGGCGTGTGTTCACCCTGTCGGGGTTGAACAAAGGGGAGGAGTATGTAAGAGGGCGCAAGGTGCCGTCATGGACGGAAGATACGTGTCACCGAGGTTCCTGGCCTCGGTGAGGTGAGAGCCGGGTTTTTGTGTCAGCAGCAGCTAGTGCTGCTTGACATTGATAGATAGCATGGCTGCAAAGCCGATCCGGGCCGGCTCTTACCGGGAGCAGCTAAAGTGTAGGGTGGGTGGTTGCTCCCCACGGTCCAGTCCTGGTTTTGGGCTGGGTTTAAAAACTCAGCCAGCACCAGCAGCTGGGGGAGTGATTGTCCTGGAGCTGCTAATAGTGCTGGGAGCTGAGGGCTGTGTTTTTGGGACCTGCGGCTGGAGCCAAGCTGGAGGGCTCAAACCCCTGTGAAAACGAACAGGCTGCCTGAAAAAGCCTGTCTATGGACTTGCTAACACCAAGGAGCTAAGGTGACTCTTCCGTTTATGGACTTTTGTGTGTGTGAACAAACACCAAGCCACCTGTTTTTTGTGATGCTCTTTTTGTTGTGTGAATAAAACACGGACATTTAATTTACAAGCTTGAACGTTGCCTCTGTACTGCACCCGCTGGTCCTGTCTACCAGAGCGAATCCCCACAGTTCCCATTGGTTTTATTGCTAGAATATAACGAAGATTGAGAATATAGCGCTATATTCTCAATCTTCGTTATATTCTAGCAATACAACCATTAGGAAGTTGGATTCGCGATGCAATTAATGCAGGTTATATTAATCGCATTGCGATTTCAACTTAGATCTGAGTTCCTAATGGTTGTATTGCTAGAATATAATGAAGATTCGTTATCTTCGTCAATTCTAGCAATACAAGTTACAACCATTAGGAACTCAGCTCTAAGTTTAATTCGCGATGCGAATTTAAATTTGCATAACATTCGCAATATATATAATAATGACGAATATTTGATTTCAACTAATATATCAATCGAATATTCGCGAAATCGAATATGGCACCTCCCGCTCATCACTAACAAAGACGATTTAATGTAATTTATTGAGTGCTGAATAGCACCAAAAGTATGTGTGTATATTGATTGACTGAAATAAAGTTGTCTTCGATCCAAAAAAAAAAAAAAATCAGTGTTAAGCAGAGTAAAAATGCCAGCATTCGCCCCATAAGACACACTGCCATTTGCCCCCCGGTTTTTTGGGGGAAAAAGTGCGTCTTATGGGGTGAAAAATACTGTACGTTATTACTACAGCGAAACACAGGGTAGGTCAGCAATCTACCTGTGAGTGTTAACGTGAATTTGTGCACGAGGCTTGGCCTTTAATCATCTGTTAATGTTCATTTATTTCTCCACACGGTTGAAATTTTATTTTTTTGGGGGGTTTAATTTAATTGAACCAGCATAGAAGTGATCAGTACTAGAGCTAAGCCCAGCTTGGCTGCCTGTAGCTCTGTGTGAGCAACTCCCATATGGCATTTTTTCTCCACAAGGAGGGCATACAAAACTACAGAAGTGTGCAAGATCTGTAGGATTAAAATAAGCCGTGGCTTTTTAAACCCAATTATAGGTACCAGAGGTCTGCTGCAGCACACGAGGCACCGGATCCTTTGGGAAAAGACAACTGCCCAGCATTCCCAATAACAAATCTTCTCCTGGTCCCAAGCAATACAGACTCTTTGTCATCATCATCACCTTCTTCTTCTCCTGCTAAGACTCCTCCTTGTTCTCGGCTCCATCATGAGACATCTATTACGGAATGTTTGGCCATGAAAAATCTCCACCAAGCAATTAGCTTGTCTACAAGCTGAACCCCCATCTGGCAATGTTGCTAGTGGTGCAGTCGCTTCTGTACCATTGTAGTAGTGCCTTACAATCTCAAGTGGCGGAGAATGCGGGTCACTCCTTGCGATTCCCTGTGTGCGGCAGGCTACACTCCATGGTGGACACCTGGAGCAGCTGTTATGGGCAGGCTGTTCACGGCACTCTGGTTCAATGTTTTTTTGGGCAGTGGAGAGGTAGCACCCCAACAACATGGCCAGGTCCTTTTCCCCCCCTCCCACAATATCATGGGGCTGGCTCTCACAGAAGGCACATATCTGTCTCTTCCTCCGTGGACACAGTCCCATCCCCAGCAACAGCAAAGCAAAGCATCGCTCACAATACCCATCTTTCCTATCACCTGTGTCGAGTCAAGCGTTGCCATGCTGTATTAGAGCTGATCAGCCTGGGAGAGAGTAGCCACACTGGTGAGCACTTGCTCAAGTAAATCAGGCAGCAAGCCAACCGCTGGCTGTCTCTCTGCCGACTTCACCAGGGCAAGGGGCTTAGTGACAATGGGCACAACAACCTGGCTGCCCTGAGCTTGGGGAAAATAGCACATGCTCAATGCTTGGCCTTTTAAACAAATGTAATGGCTTGCACAAGGTGCTGGCAATGTACAGGTGACTGTACCTCTTTTCAGCCATTCTCACGTTGTGAGGAATGCTCTCCTGGACTTGCAGCGTCAGAATGGTATGCAGTTACATCACTTAAACTTGCTGGAATTCAACATTGTACATGTTTGAGAGTCTGTCTGAGCAGCGAAAAGCTGTGAACTATTTGGTTGTGCATCAGACCGCCTCATAAGGAAGCATGTGTTGTTTCCATGTTGGGTAGTGGCAGCTCATGCCTTTCAATCTGCAGTTGTCCCTCATCCCCCTCATATGTATTTTTGAATAGACGCTGACTCTCATGCAATAGGTGGCCCTGTAGCTGTTGGGTATCCACAATGAGAATCTCCCATTGGGGAGCAGGAGGTGCTGCCACTTGAGGAGGAGGAAGAGGAGTCAGTGTGGGGGGTGCAGGTGAAAAGAACAGGCTCCCCGGGCACACTGGCCAGAATGGCAACCTGTAGACTCATTTGCTAATGCAGTGACAAATGATTCGGTGACATCAAGAAGTCTGATAATTACTGGATAGCCATGCTTTTAGACCCTCGCTATCAAGCTAAAATGGGGGAATTTTTTCCTCTTACAGAAAGGGAGGATAAATTACATTATTACCAGGAAACACTGTGTACTCAGCTTGCCGTAGCTTACGCCAAAAAGATGCCTGCTGCCAGTGTGTCTGAAAGAGAGTCCCCCCTTCACCCCCAGCAGAGTCACCCAACTCTTGCCACCATAAGCAGCAGAAACTGTAGTAGCAGCAGCAGCAGCCATTTCAGTCTCCTCAACATGATGTAGCTGTTTTTTCACGTGCCCCGACAGGCTGAGCTCCCAGCTCAACCCCCTGGTTCAGGCCTACCTAAACTCTGGCCAGTCTATGGCACATACCCAGTTCTATGACCCTATGTAAATATAGGCAGGGCAGGTAGACTAGAACAGTGCCTGAACTGGCACAGCACGCTCTCTTTCTTCTTTCTTGCCCAACCTCCAATGTCATCTCGGAGAGGATTTTCAGCACCGCGGGTCAGGGGGTCGTGGTGACACCCAAAAGAACCAAATCACTTTTGAACCAAGCCTGGATTGGGGAGGATTTTTACACTTCTCCAGCCTTGCTGTTGGTGCCCCGTCTTGCCACTATTGCTGTCTGCCTGCTTTCTTGCCTTCATCATGCCATGGGTGCCTCCTGCTAATCATCATCTTCCGTAAGGCTGCTGCTGCCTCCATCATGCCACTGCCACCATCATGGCACTAATGCGACCTGCCTACCATCATGTTCTGTATGGCTGCTGCCTGCATCATGTAACTGCTACGACCTGCCAACCATTACGTTCTGCACGGCTGCTGCTGCCTCTATCATGACACTAAGGCAACCTTCCTACCATCACATTCTGTACGGCTGCTGTTGCAGCCTTCATCATGCCACTTATGCCACTTTTAAACAATCACGTTCTATACAGCGGCTACTGTCGCTTGCAACATGCCACTAATGTGACCTGTCAACCATAACATTCTGTACTACTGCTGATGTCACTATCATGCCCTTACTGCAACCTGCCTACCATTACTTTCTGTATGGCTGTTGCCGCCGTCTCCATGGCTATTTTCTTTCATTACCTTTGTCAGAACCCTGGGAATCAGGAATATTGGTGGAAAGGCATACAACATCCCCCGACCATGGACCCCAAAATGCATCTACCCTGACTGGATTGTCTCTGTAGGATAGGGAATTGAACTGATCCACTTGCCTGTTTGCTCTTGAGGCAAAGAGGTTCAAGATTGGGGTCCCCCATCTGTTGCATGAGAAATATTTTCTTGTTTAAAGACCACTCTCCTGACTTTAGACTCCCTCTTCTCAGGAAATCTGACAGGGTATTCTCTTTTCCTTTTAGATGAACCGCTGAGAAAGAATTTATATCATATTTTAAAATTAACTTTAATAAATCATTTATTTTTAATGTCAACATTGATGCCCACACCTGGAATAGAGTTAAATCATTAAGTTGTTTACAACATTCATCTTCCTGGTTCACCTATTTAGGGATTAAGATTTCTTCTTCCCCAAATACTCTATACGACCTTAACCATTCAGCCTTGTTAACAAAGCTAAAAAAAGAATTAGAAGATTTCTGTTTCTTGGATGGGAAGGGTCAATCTAGTGAAGATGATGATTCTCCCTAAGGTTCTCTATGTTATTCAGAGTATGCCTATGCAGATTCCAAATGAGTTTTTAAATCTCTTAAGAAAATGATATTATCGTTTGTTTGGAACAAGGGCCAAAATAGGTTAGCCTATAATGTTCTAATATCCCCAAAGCACAAAGGAGGTTTAGGCCTCCCGGACTTTCAAGCATATCGAGATGCTGCAATTGTCACGAGGGTACTGGAATGGGCGGTGAGACCAATTAGGAAACTATGGGTGGATATAGAGGAATGCCTAGTGAACTTTCCACTGCATCTGTTAGTATGGAAGACCCAATACAATCTAGACATGTTTAGAAGCGCAGGGAAGTCTCGCTACACTTCTTTCACTCTGAGAGTTTGGAGGAAGAGACTTAAACAGACAAGCTCCCCAATCCCGGCTCTAATAGATCTCCCGATTTTGGCCCTCGTTCCTAAAAACCAAGTGACTTTACGTAGGCTAATTAGTGGTTTTAAGAATGGTAATGCCATTAAGCTTAAAGAAGTTCTTTCGAGAGACTCTTTGTTGTCTCAGGAAGATCTTGCAAAACTCCTCCCTCCCATCAGATTATCGAAGGAAGTTCACCTTCAACTGTCAGAATATATACAGCAATTACCGAAAGATCCTCCGCAACGAGGCAATTACACCGACTTAACCAAATTGACTCGTTCTAATCGCCCTCTTGAGCATAGTATTTCTGTGGTCTATTCCATTTTAAATTCCAGTTCCATCACCCCTACATTCCTGCAAAGTTGGTCCAAAGAATTGAACAGGCCGTTTAATGATAATGAAAAACAGGTGATCTTAAAGCACTCCATACCTAAAGTGACTTCAACGAGACTGCAGGAATCTCATTATAAGGTTGTTACTAGATGGTATCGAACCCCTTTGATCTTGAACAGGATTAATAGCGATATCCCTAGTACTTGTTGGAGATGCGGATCGGGAGAGGGATCTTATTCACATATATGGGTCTCCTGTCCGGAAATAACCCCACTTTGGGACAAATTTACTTCTATTATTAAAGAAATTTATGGCCCTTCAATTCACATTGATGAATCTCTTATTTTATTAGGACTTCACGACTCCAGAAACCAAATTTTGAGAGATAAATTGTTTGTCTTTTTACTCTCAACAATAAAAATTTTAATCCCCAAATTCTGGATGAGAGAGAAGCTCCCTCCATTAATGATTGGCTTAAAGAAATAAACGCAACCTCCACTTTTGAGAAACTAAAGTGGAACTCTCTGGACAAACAGAATTCGTACCTCAGGGTCTGGTCCAAGTGGACCGATTACATCTCGTCCGATAAGATTAACAAATACCTTGATTGCTAGGTTTTACCTAGGATTTGCTAAATTTTTCTGAATTGGCATGTGACTTTAATTATGTTCTTATTTTTGTTTAGTTTCATGGTGTATTTGGTTATAAGTCTGTCCCCTTTTCCCCCCCTTCCCTCACCCTTCCCCTTCCCTTTTTCCCATGTTGTTTTGTACCTTGCCCTTTTTTTTTTTCTTGCTTAGATAACCAGATAAAGAGGATGTAGATCCTTATATTGTGGGCTCTTATTCTTGATAGTTATATATCCGGTCTTTCCTGACTATTCGGAGCTCGTCAATGAAGACTTGGAACCCACAAACACTACTCTTGGTTTGATAATAGTTGTAACCTTACATATTGTAGTTCTTCCTGTATGGTAATTTCTATATCCGTTCTCCTCATTGGTTTCTCATACTACAGTTCGTTAGGTATTATAACAACATTTCTTATTCCCATGTGAAAGTTGTGACTTATATTGATATTGTAATGTTTTTGGCTATGTCAATACTAGTGTTGAGCGAACAGTTCGAGCATAGTTCGGGTCCGTACCGAATTTTGGGGTGTTCGTGACACGGACCCGAACCCGAACTTTTTCGTAAAAGTTCGGGTTCGGGTTCGTCGTTCGGCATGTATTTTGGCGCATTTTGAAAGGCTGCAAAGCAGCCAATCAACATGCATCATACTACTTGCCCTAAGATGCAATCGCAGCCATGCCTACTATTGGCAAGGCTGTGATTGGCCAAGTGCAGCATGTGACTCAGCCTCTTTATAAGCTTGTGCGCACGTCGGGACGTGCTCACTCCCGATGTGAATAGAACAGGGATAGACGCAGCTGATGCTAGGGCGAGAATAGGCAGGGATAATTGAATAACTGGAAGCAAATTTCTCTCCTCCACCTGTGATTCATCTGAACAACTGCAGCTGAGCTGCTTTTTGATAGGGATTGGCTATTTTTAGAGTGGCCAGAGTGATTTTTCCATCCACATGTACCTGGGCTGACCGCCGGCCGCCATTTTGCGACTTGTAGTGCTGCAGCAGAAGCTGCCACAGTGTGCATTCAAAGCTCCAAACAAGTCAGACATCTACACCTGGGATTCAGACCAATAGCGATTTAGCAGCACAGTCCAAGGCTATTTTTTTAAAGGTTGTGCAGACCATTTTGTGGCACATGTTACTGGGCTGATAGGCGGCGGCCATCTTGGGACTAGTGCTGCAGCACAATCTCTCCCAACGTCCATTAATCACTTGTAATAGTGGTCTGTGCCATAGAAATCCTACATCAGGGACTTGGGTGTGCTTGTGTCACCCCTACTAATACCAGTCCACCTGTAATCCATACAGTGAAAAGCCATAAAAGTATTCCAGTGAGGGAATTTTTTTTATTTAAAAAAGGCCAAGTTAGTTTATCTGGCGTTCAATATACTAGATACAGTTAGGCCTGCGTTTCATACATCTGGAATTAGCAAACTAATGTGCTGGGGTTGGGAAAACATATATGTACCCATACTAGAATCTGTCAAAGAAAGCGGTACTCACATATAACAGTCATTCCATCTGTAATCCATACAGTCAAAAGACTGAAAGTATTCCAGTGAGGGAATTTTTTTATTTAAAAAGGCCAAGTTAGTTTATCTGGCGTTCAATATACTAGATACAGTTAGGCCTGCGTTTCATACATCTGGAATTAGCAAACTAATGTGCTGGGGTTGGGAAAACATATATGTACCCATACTAGAATCTGTCAAAGAAAGCGGTACTCACATATAACAGTCATTCCATCTGTAATCCATACAGTCAAAAGACTGAAAGTATTCCAGTGAGGGAATTTTTTTATTTAAAAAGGCCAAGTTAGTTTATCTGGCGTTCAATATACTAGATACAGTTAGGCCTGCGTTTCATACATCTGGAATTAGCAAACTAATGTGCTGGGGTTGGGAAAACATATATGTACCCATACTAGAATCTGTCAAAGAAAGCGGTACTCACATATAACAGTCATTCCATCTGTAATCCATACAGTCAAAAGACTGAAAGTATTCCAGTGAGGGAATTTTTTATTTAAAAAAGGCCAAGTTAGTTTATCTGGCGTTCAATATACTAGATACAGTTAGGCCTGCGTTTCATACATCTGGAATTAGCAAACTAATGTGCTGGGGTTGGGAAAACATATATGTACCCATACTAGAATCTGTCAAAGAAAGCGGTACTCACATATAACAGTCATTCCATCTGTAATCCATACAGTCAAAAGACTGAAAGTATTCCAGTGAGGGAATTTTTTTATTTAAAAAGGCCAAGTTAGTTTATCTGGCGTTCAATATACTAGATACAGTTAGGCCTGCGTTTCATACATCTGGAATTAGCAAACTAATGTGCTGGGGTTGGGAAAACATATATGTACCCATACTAGAATCTGTCAAAGAAAGCGGTACTCACATATAACAGTCATTCCATCTGTAATCCATACAGTCAAAAGACTGAAAGTATTCCAGTGAGGGAATTTTTTATTTAAAAAGGCCAAGTTAGTTTATCTGGCGTTCAATATACTAGATACAGTTAGGCCTGCGTTTCATACATCTGGAATTAGCAAACTAATGTGCTGGGGTTGGGAAAACATATATGTACCCATACTAGAATCTGTCAAAGAAAGCGGTACTCACATATAACAGTCATTCCATCTGTAATCCATACAGTCAAAAGACTGAAAGTATTCCAGTGAGGGAATTTTTTTATTTAAAAAAGGCCAAGTTAGTTTATCTGGCGTTCAATATACTAGATACAGTTAGGCCTGCGTTTCATACATCTGGAATTAGCAAACTAATGTGCTGGGGTTGGGAAAACATATATGTACCCATACTAGAATCTGTCAAAGAAAGCGGTACTCACATATAACAGTCATTCCATCTGTAATCCATACAGTCAAAAGACTGAAAGTATTCCAGTGAGGGAATTTTTTTATTTAAAAAGGCCAAGTTAGTTTATCTGGCGTTCAATATACTAGATACAGTTAGGCCTGCGTTTCATACATCTGGAATTAGCAAACTAATGTGCTGGGGTTGGGAAAACATATATGTACCCATACTAGAATCTGTCAAAGAAAGCGGTACTCACATATAACAGTCATTCCATCTGTAATCCATACAGTCAAAAGACTGAAAGTATTCCAGTGAGGGAATTTTTTTATTTAAAAAGGCCAAGTTAGTTTATCTGAGCGTTCAATATACTAGATACAGTTAGGCCTGCGTTTCATACATCTGGAATTAGCAAACTAATGTGCTGGGGTTGGGAAAACATATATGTACCCATACTAGAATCTGTCAAAGAAAGCGGTACTCACATATAACAGTCATTCCATCTGTAATCCATACAGTCAAAAGACTGAAAGTATTCCAGTGAGGGAATTTTTTTATTTAAAAAGGCCAAGTTAGTTTATCTGGCGTTCAATATACTAGATACAGTTAGGCCTGCGTTTCATACATCTGGAATTAGCAAACTAATGTGCTGGGGTTGGGAAAACATATATGTACCCATACTAGAATCTGTCAAAGAAAGCGGTACTCACATATAACAGTCATTCCATCTGTAATCCATACAGTCAAAAGACTGAAAGTATTCCAGTGAGGGAATTTTTTTATTTAAAAAGGCCAAGTTAGTTTATCTGGCGTTCAATATACTAGATACAGTTAGGCCTGCGTTTCATACATCTGGAATTAGCAAACTAATGTGCTGGGGTTGGGAAAACATATATGTACCCATACTAGAATCTGTCAAAGAAAGCGGTACTCACATATAACAGTCATTCCATCTGTAATCCATACAGTCAAAAGACTGAAAGTATTCCAGTGAGGGAATTTTTTTATTTAAAAAAGGCCAAGTTAGTTTATCTGGCGTTCAATATACTAGATACAGTTAGGCCTGCGTTTCATACATCTGGAATTAGCAAACTAATGTGCTGGGGTTGGGAAAACATATATGTACCCATACTAGAATCTGTCAAAGAAAGCGGTACTCACATATAACAGTCATTCCATCTGTAATCCATACAGTCAAAAGACTGAAAGTATTCCAGTGAGGGAATTTTTTTATTTAAAAAGGCCAAGTTAGTTTATCTGGCGTTCAATATACTAGATACAGTTAGGCCTGCGTTTCATACATCTGGAATTAGCAAACTAATGTGCTGGGGTTGGGAAAACATATATGTACCCATACTAGAATCTGTCAAAGAAAGCGGTACTCACATATAACAGTCATTCCATCTGTAATCCATACAGTCAAAAGACTGAAAGTATTCCAGTGAGGGAATTTTTTATTTAAAAAGGCCAAGTTAGTTTATCTGGCGTTCAATATACTAGATACAGTTAGGCCTGCGTTTCATACATCTGGAATTAGCAAACTAATGTGCTGGGGTTGGGAAAACATATATGTACCCATACTAGAATCTGTCAAAGAAAGCGGTACTCACATATAACAGTCATTCCATCTGTAATCCATACAGTCAAAAGACTGAAAGTATTCCAGTGAGGGAATTTTTTATTTAAAAAGGCCAAGTTAGTTTATCTGGCGTTCAATATACTAGATACAGTTAGGCCTGCGTTTCATACATCTGGAATTAGCAAACTAATGTGCTGGGGTTGGGAAAACATATATGTACCCATACTAGAATCTGTCAAAGAAAGCGGTACTCACATATAACAGTCATTCCATCTGTAATCCATACAGTCAAAAGACTGAAAGTATTCCAGTGAGGGAATTTTTTTATTTAAAAAGGCCAAGATTAGTTTATCTGGCGTTCAATATACTAGATACAGTTAGGCCTGCGTTTCATACATCTGGAATTAGCAAACTAATGTGCTGGGGTTGGGAAAACATATATGTACCCATACTAGAATCTGTCAAAGAAAGCGGTACTCACATATAACAGTCATTCCATCTGTAATCCATACAGTCAAAAGACTGAAAGTATTCCAGTGAGGGAATTTTTTTATTTAAAAAAGGCCAAGTTAGTTTATCTGGCGTTCAATATACTAGATACAGTTAGGCCTGCGTTTCATACATCTGGAATTAGCAAACTAATGTGCTGGGGTTGGGAAAACATATATGTACCCATACTAGAATCTGTCAAAGAAAGCGGTACTCACATATAACAGTCATTCCATCTGTAATCCATACAGTCAAAAGACTGAAAGTATTCCAGTGAGGGAATTTTTTTATTTAAAAAGGCCAAGTTAGTTTATCTGGCGTTCAATATACTAGATACAGTTAGGCCTGCGTTTCATACATCTGGAATTAGCAAACTAATGTGCTGGGGTTGGGAAAACATATATGTACCCATACTAGAATCTGTCAAAGAAAGCGGTACTCACATATAACAGTCATTCCATCTGTAATCCCATACAGTCAAAAGACTGAAAGTATTCCAGTGAGGGGATTTTGCTTATAAAAAATAATATATTTCATTGTGGTGCGAGTTGAATCGCAACAATGAAGAAAAATACTATTAAGGGACGAGGGCGCGGTCGTGGTGGTGTCCGTGGAGCCTCTGTTGCTGGTAGAGGGCGTGGCCGTTCGGCCCCAGGCGCACACAGTAGGAGCGAACTCCCTCAACTAGCCGGCAGAATGTACCGCAATATCTCGTGGGGCCCAATGCCGCTCTTAGGATGGTAAGGCCTGAGCAGGTACAGGCATTAATCGATTGGGTGGCCGACAGTGCTTCCAGCACGTTCACCACATGGTCTTCCACCCAGTCTTCTGCGGAGAGCGCACAGGTGGCACCTGAAAACCAAGCCCATCAGTCTGTCACATCACCCCCAAGCATATCAGGGAAACGGTCTGAGCCACAAGTTATGCAGCAGTCTCTTCTTCTGTTTGAAGACTCTGCTTCCAGGGTTTCCCAGGGCGTCCACCTAGCCCTTCCCCAGTGGAGGAAGACATACCATGCACTGACGCACAACCACTTATGTCTCCAGATGAAGAGGACATGGGAATACCACCACAGCAGAGTCACCGACTCTCTGATGATGACGAAACACAGGTGCCCACTGCCGCGTCTTTTGCAGTGTGCAGACTGAACAGGAGGAGGTCAGGGAGGGAGACTGGGTGGAAGACGATGCAGAGGACGATGAGGTCTTAGACCCCACATGGACTGAAGGTCGTGGCGATGACTTTCACAGTTCAGAGGAAGAGGTAGTGGTGAGACCGAGACAACAGCGAAGCCAAAGAGGGAGCAGGGGCCAAAGCAGGCGAGCCGCCGCCCCAGAGTTCGCCTGCTACTGGACATCGCCAACAGGGACCCAGCCCCACAAAGGCAGCTTCAAAGAGTTCCCTGGCATGGCACTTCTTTAAACAATGTCCTACCGACAAGACCCGAGTGACTTGCACGCTCTGCCATCAGAGCCTGAGGCGAGGCATTAACGTTCTGAACCTCAGCACAACCTGCATGACCAGGCATCTACATGCAAAGCATGAACTGCAGTGGGGTACACACCTTAAAAACCAGGCACTCGCTGAGGCTCCCCCTGCTCCCTCTACCGCTGCTGCCTCGGCTTCCGCCTCGAGAGGAATGTTGCCACCTGCCGAGGCAGCAAACAGAGGATGTGCCACCGACACCACCACCACCGCCACCGTCAACTAGCGTCTCCACTATATCACACAGCAGCGTTCAGCTCTCAATATCTCAAACCTTAGAGAGGAAGCGCAAATTCCCCCGAGTCACCCTCGAGGCCCTTGGCCTGAACGCCAGCATTTCTAAACTGCTGGCCTTTGAAATGCTGTCATTCCGGCTGGTGGACACAGACAGCTTCAAACAGCTGATGGCCATGGCTGTCCCGCAGTATGTGGTTCCCAGCCGCCACTACTTCTCCAAGACAGCCGTGCCTTCCCTGCACATGCAAGTGTCCGATAAAATCAAGTGTGCACTGCGCAACGCCATTTGTGGCAAGGTCCACCTAACCACAGATACGTGGACCAGTAAGCACGGCCAGGGACGCTATATCTCACTAACTGCACACTGGATGAATGTAGTGGCGGCTGGGCCCCCGGCGGACAGTTCCTTGGCGCACGTCCTTCCGCCCCCTAGGATCGCAGGGCATCATTCTCTGCCTCCTGTAGCCTCCTCCTCCTACTCGGCTTCCTCCTCCACTGCTTCCACCAGCTCATCCGGTCAGCCACACACCTTCACCACCAACTTCAGCACAGCCCGGGGTAAACGTCAGCAGGCCATTCTGAAACTCATATGTTTGGGGGACAGGCCCCACAGCACAAAGGAGTTGTGGCGGGGTATTGAACAACAGACCGACGAGTGGTTTCTGCCGGTGGGCCTCAAGCCAGGCCTGGTGGTATGCGATAATGGGCGAAATCTCGTGGCAGCCTGGCGCATGTGCGGAACTTAGTGGTGCAGAGGTTCATTCACCACTACCCCAACATGTCAGAGCTGCTGCATAAAGTGCGGGCCGTCTGTGCGCGCTTCCGCCGTTCACATCCTGCCGCTGCTCGCCTGTCTGCGCTACAGCGGAACTTCGGCCTTCCCGCTCACCGCCTCATATGCGACGTGCCCACCCGGTGGAACTCCACCTTGCACGTGCTGGAGAGACTGTGCGAGCAGCAGCAGGCCATAGTGGAGTTTCAGCTGCAGCACGCTCGCGTCAGTCGTACTGCCGAACAGCACCACTTCACCACCAATGATTGGGCCTCCATGCGAGACCTGTGTGCCCTGCTGCGCTGTTTCGAGTACTCCACCAACATGGCCAGTGGCGATGACACTGTTATCAGCGTTACAATACCACTTCTATGTCTCCTTGAGAAAACACTTAGGGCAATGATGTTAGAGGAGGTGGCCCAGGTGGAGGAGGAGGAGGAGGATGAGGGCTCGTTTCTAACACTTTCGGGCCAGTCTGTTCGAAGTGGCTCAGAGGGAGGTTTGTTTAAGCAGCAGAGGACAGGTTCACAAGTCGCCAGCCAAGGCACTGTACTGGAGGACGAGGAGGATGAGGAGGAGGAGGTGGAGGGGACGAGGATGGCGCAAGTTCACAGCGGGGTGGCAGCCCAGGCCCATCACTGGTGCGTGGCTGGGGGGATACGGTGGACGATGACGATCGCCTCCCACAGAGGACAGCTTGTCCTTACCCATGGGTAGCCTGGCCCACATGAGCGAATATATGCTCCAATGCCTGCGCAGCGACAGCAGAGTTGCCCACGTTTTAACGTGTGCAGACTACTGGGTGGCCACCCTGCTGGATCCCGGTATAAAGACAATGTGCCCACTTTAATTCCTGAACTGGAGCGCGACCGTAAGATGCTTGCGAGTACAAGCGCTACGCTGATAGAGCGCTCTTGAGAGCATTCCCACATGTCACAGGGGAACAGGTGGAAGGTGAAGGCAGAGGAGTGGCAAGAGGTCGCCAACGCAGCTGTGTCACGGCCAGCTCATCTGAGGGCAGGGTTAGCATGGCAGAAATGTGGAAAAGTTTTGTCTCCACGCCACAGCTATCTGCACCGACACCTGATACGGAACGTGTTAGCAGGAGGCAGCATTTCACTAACATGGTTGAACAGTATGTCTGCACACCCTCCACATCCTGACGGATGGTTCGGCCCCATTCAACTACTGGGTTTCGAAATTGTCCACGTGGCCAGAGTTAGCATGTTATGCCTTGGAGGTGCTTTCCTGCCCGGCGGCCAGCGTTTTATCTGAGCGCGTATTCAGCACGGCAGGGGCGTCATTACTGACAAGCGCAGCCGCCTGTCCACAGCCAACGTGGACAAGCTGACCTTCATAAAGATGAACCAGGCATGGATCCCACAGGACCTGTCCCTCCCTTGTGCAGAGTAGTCCTTATTAACTGCCTAAAACATGTCTTGTTGTGCTACGGGCCACTTCTTTATTTGATACAAATTTTATGAAACCCACAGTTGAATGAAACTCTTCTCTGTCTGGGCGCCGGGGCCTAACCAGATGAAAGTGGCCGGTTAAACTAACGGGTGACATGAAGCCATAACCTCTGCCATGCTACCTCTGTCTTCTGTCTGGGTGCTGAGGCCTAAGTCAAATAAAGCGGTCTTCTGCTGTGCTGGGGGATATGAAGCTAATCTCTGACCTCTCTCCTCTGTCTGGGTCCAAAGGCCTAAATCACTGAAAGAGGCCTTCTCCTGTGGTGTGTGATATGATGCCAGAATATGTGCTGTGGGGCCTCTCTCCTCTTCCTGGGTGCAGGGGTCAAATAAACTAAATTGTGGCCTACTCCTGTGGTGGTTGATATGATGCCTGATTCTCTGATGTGGAACCTCTCTCCTCTGTTTGGGTGAAGGGGTCAAAGTAACTAAATGGTGGCTTCTCCTGTGGTGGCTGATATGATGCCAGAATATGTGCTGTGGGGCCTCTCTCCTCTTCCTGGGTGCAGGGGTCAAAGTAACTCAATGGTGGCTTCTCCTGTGGTGGCTGATATGATGCCAGAATATGTGCTGTGGGGCCTCTCTCCTCTTCCTGGGTGCGGGGTCAAAGTAACTCAATGGTGGCTTCTCCTGTGGTGGCTGATATGATGCCAGAATATGTGCTGTGGGGCCTCTCTCCTCTTCCTGGGTGCAGGGGTCAAAGTAACTCAATGGTGGCTTCTCCTGTGGTGGCTGATATGATGCCAGAATATGTGCTGTGGTGCCTCTCTCCTCTTTCTGGGTGCAGGGGTCAAAGTAACTAAATGGTGGCTTCTCCTGTGGTGGTTGATATGATGCCTGATTCTCTGCTGTGAAACCTCTCTCTTCCATCTGGGTGTAGGGGTCAAAGTCTTTCAAAGTCGCCTTCTCCTGTGCTGATTGATATGAAGCTGATGGTTGTGCCATCTGACATGGTTGCCGGGGTCCCATTAAATTGTGGCCTACTCCTGTGGTGGTTGATATGATGCCTGATTCTCTGATGTGGAACCTCTCTCCTCTGTTTGGGTGAAGGGGTCAAAGTAACTAAATGGTGGCTTCTCCTGTGGTGGCTGATATGATGCCAGAATATGTGCTGTGGGGCCTCTCTCCTCTTCCTGGGTGCAGGGGTCAAAGTAACTCAATGGTGGCTTCTCCTGTGGTGGTTAGTATGATGCCAGAATATGTGCTGTGGGGCCTCTCTCCTCTTCCTGGGTGCAGGGGTCAAAGTAACTCAATGGTGGCTTCTCCTGTGGTGGCTGATATGATGCCAGAATATGTGCTGTGGTGCCTCTCTCCTCTTCCTGGGTGCGGGGTCAAAGTAACTCAATGGTGGCTTCTCCTGTGGTGGCTGATATGATGCCAGAATATGTGCTGTGGGGCCTCTCTCCTCTTCCTGGGTGCAGGGGTCAAAGTAACTAAATGGTGGCTTCTCCTGTGGTGGTTGATATGATGCCAGAATATGTGCTGTGGGGCCTCTCTCCTCTTCCTGGGTGCAGGGGTCAAAGTAACTAAATGGTGGCTTCTCCTGTGGTGGTTGATATGATGCCTGATTCTCTGCTGTGAAACCTCTCTCCTCCATCTGGGTGTAGGGGTCAAAGTCTTTCAAAGTCGCCTTCTCCTGTGCTGATTGATATAAAGCTGATGGTTGTGCCATCTGACATGGTTGCCAGGGTCTGATTCAATGGGGGCCTACTCCTGTGGTGGGTGATCTAAATGCCTGATTCTCTGCTGTGAAACCTCTCTCCTCCGTCTGGGTGTAGGGGTCAAAGTCTTTCAAAGTCGCCTTCTCCTGTGCTGATTGATATGAAGCTGATGGTTGTGCCATCTGACATGGTTGCCGGGGTCCCATTAAATTGGGGCCTACTCCTGTGGTGGGTGATCTAAATGCCTGATTCTCTGCTTTGAAACCTCTCTCCTCCGTCCGGGTGTAGGGGTCAAAGTCTGTCAAAGTCGCCTTCTCCTGTGCTGATTGATATAAAGCTTATGCTTGTGCCATCTGACATGGTTGCCGGGGTCTGATTCAATGGTGGCCTACTCCTGTGGTGGGTGATCTAAATGCCTGATTCTCTGCTGTGTAACCTCTCTCCTCCGTCTGGGTGTAGGGGTCAAAGTAACTAAATGGTGGCCTACTCCTGTGGTGGGTGATATGATGCCTGGTTCTCTGCTGTGGGACCTCTCTCCTTTGTCTGGGTGCTGTGGTCAAAATAATAGTAAGTGACCTTCTCCATTGGTGGGTGACTTGAAGCCTGATTCTGTGCTATGGGACCTCACTCCAATTAATATTGTTTAATTTTTATTTATTTTATGTTAACTCATCATTTCCCTATCTACATTTGTTTGCAGGGGATTTAACTACATTTTGCTGCCTTTTGCAGCCCTCTAGCCCTTTCCGGGTGTGTTTTACAGCCTTTTTAGTGCCCAAAAGTTCGGGTCCCCATTGACTTCTATGGGGTTCGGGTTCGGGATGAAGTTCGGGTCGAGTTCGGATCCCGAACCCGAACATTTTTCGAAAGTTCGGCCGAACTCGTCGAACCCGAACATCCAGGTGTTCGCTCAACTCTAGTCAATACTCTCAATTTTTTCACTGTGCTCTGGTTATCAGTTTAATCTCAAACTGTTTGGTTTCTTTATTGATTTTACTATTCTAAAATTAATAAACTTGAATTTAAAAGAATTTATGTGCTTTTGTGCTCATGAAAATAGCTGGAATGCCGCCTGACACAAATTTCTGCTCCTTGTGCCCCCCTGCTTGTTTATATAGGCTACTGTGGCCCCGTTGTCCGACAGAATTTTGATGTCCCTCAAACGGAAAATTGGAAGAAAGGCTCTCAGGGCTAGACCAACCGCTAAAAGTTCCTTTGAGTTTGAGATAGCAGGAGGAGACTAGGACTCCAGACTCCCTGGACTAGCTGATCCCCACAATGGGCCCCTCAGCCTGACCCACTTGCGTCTGTTGTTATGATCATTGGATCTGCTGATCTCCATTGCACTCCCTGGTTCACATTGTATGGATCTAACCACCACTGTAGAGAACTCCTCACTAGAGTAGGAAGAGATACTCTGTTGTTCTTGTTGAATTTGCTCTTGTTCCAGGCAGTTAAGAGAAAATCCTGCAGAACTCTTCCCCGAAACGGAGCCCACCTGACTGCAGGGGTGGTTGAGATCATTAGGCCCAGAACTACCAGTATGTCCCTGAAGGACACTTTCAGATGTGACCGGAAAGTTGATATCCTTGATATTATGTCCTGTATCTTCTGATCCGGAAAAAAAGACTTCATAAGGTGAGAGTCCAGAAGAATTCCTAGAAAGATCTCCTTGTTGCTGGGGGAAAAATCCGACTAGATTTAGCTTCCAACCTAGGGAATGAAGGACGTATCTGACTATTTGTAAATTTTTGAGTAGAATTTCTGGAGAATAGACTGCAATAAGAAAATCATCCAGATATGGAATGAATAGGATCTCTTTTTGAAGAAGAAATCTTGAAACCTCCGGCTTCAGCTTTGTAAGAACTCTTGGAGCGGATGACTGACCGAAAGGGAGGGCTTGAAATTGCAAGTGAACCAGGAAAATTTCCAGGTAGACTGCAAAACGTAGATACTTCTGATGATCTTTGTGTATGGGGACATGGTAGTAAACGTCTGCCAAGTCTAGCATTACCATATAACAGTCCTAGGAAGTATGTTGATTGTTGACTTGACCATCTCTATCTTGAATTTTTTGTAAGTGATATGTTTGTTGAGACCCTTCAGGTTTCTTATGGCTCTGAATGTACCATTTGTTTTCTTTATTAAGAAAAATTGGGCAGTAAAATCCTTTAAAACCGCAAGAGTGTCGATACAAAGTACACGTTTGATCACCAAAAGATTAGTACAGCATAACAAGGGGGTGATCAATGATCTATGACTACGTGAAATAAAATGTAACTTTTAATTTATACTTGAAAAAAAAAGGTCCTTAACTTGATAGTGATACATAAATGAGACACAAAATACGACTGGAACCTGCGTTTTTAGGTTCCAGGAGGATCCAAGTTACAAATGTGCACGGCGGCACCCAGGTATAATGGGATTAAACCGGTGGTCTTACCGCACCATGTAGATCCGTCCTTAAGTCAAGCACTGGCCTCCTTAGTGGTATATATGGAGGTCTCAGAGTTTAATATCCAGGCGTTCCGATGTAAGGCAGGTGAGAGAAGGTAGATAACTTACCCTGGTAAGCCCTGCCTGAGACTACGATAGCCCTTATACCCCTGCCGCGGTCCCCCGCGGCCGGGTATACACGGAACCTACCCCTGGAATTGATCCACCCTAATAGGCTCTTTGCTGCCAGGTTCCTACATGCATGTTTCACAAGGAGTATTGCTCATCAGGGGAAACATAGGGAGTCTAGGGGCTGTTCGCTGGCTGGTCCGATCCCTAGATAAAAAAAGGAGAAAGGAAATCCAAGGCGTACTGAACGTGGAGTAAGGACAACTGATGCCGGTCCCACTCAGGCGTCTGCGGCTGGATGTAGCTTGTATGGCGCTAATTCGCGCCGGTATTTAAATCCTGTGTCCAAATCGAGGCTTGGATGACGCACCTCCCAGATGTGGAGCGCTGCGTGTCAACAGGCGCATACGCAGCAGCATCCAGTCGATGTGGAGGAAGCGTCAAACCCGCGCCAGTGACTTGAATAACTTCACAGCGCTCGGTCTCGCCTGATATCGCGAGACTTCAAGTGCAGTTGCCAGGAGACAGGGACGCTTCTCCCGGCCATCGCTCCTCGCGCATCTTCTGTTATGGAGACGCGCTCAATTAAGAATGGCATTTTATGCAAGCCAGGTAGAACCTAAAACTTGAGCTGAGTAGTCCTCAAATATTGAGCCGGGCCGCTGATATCAAGGAATTAATCGGTGCAAGAGCTGTCAAAGAGGAAGTGGTAAGGTTTGGTTTTTTAGAAGTAATTTTATACAAAGCAACTAAAACTAGTCTGTTCATTTAGACCTGTAGGTGAAGCTGTTCTCAGGGTAAAAATCCTGCATGGTTCTCACTGAGACGATCCCAGTCCTCTCCGCGGACTGGGGGAGCAATTCTTTCAATGCCCATTGCTGTAATACATTTGGGGTTTCCCTGGTGACACTCATGGATATGCCTGGACACTGGAGTGTCCCTCTTGCTTTCAATGTCAGGCGCAAATACTGCCCAAATGGAATGCCTCTTTTCAGAGGAATAAAATGGCTGCTGCTCCAATGTAAGACGGAGTTTGTGGAGGTCGGTTTACGAAATATAGTTGTTGATAGCTCATCTGGTCCCTTACGTGAGATAGAGATATCCAGGAAGGGGAGAGTCTCTGTACTGGCCTCATAGGTGAATCCACATAATCTGCAAAGGATGGTAAGGTGTCGTTCCATATTACAAAAATGTAATCGATGTAACGGACCCATAGTCCTATGGGCCTGGTACTCGATGACATTGTGTCCGTAAATACCCTGGTTGCCTCCCACCAGCCCAGGAGCAGGTTGGCATAAGCCGGCGCACAGGAACAACCCATGGCCGTGCCCCTGAGCTGGTGGTAAAGCTTAGTGCCAAACAGGAAAAAGTTGTGGGTTAGCAGGTATTCCAATAACTTCAAAGTGAACTTGTTATGTGCTGTATACTGACATCCCCTCATGCTGAGGTAGTATTCTATTCTACAGTAAAATCCTTTCCCTCTCTGGTGTAGTGGTACTGGAACAATGATAGTGGTTCTATCAGATGGTTTATCTAAAATATCATCTAGTACTGACCCAAAGAGTCTGTCACCTTCACAGGGAATACTAGACAGTTTGCTTTTAGAAGTATTGTCCCCTCACCACGATCTCAACCAAATAGATCTTCTGGCGGAATTTGAAATGGCCGCAGATCTGGTAGAGAGTTTTACTAATTCCTCTGAAGCATCTGATAGAAAATTTGTAGCCAGTTCTAGAATTGGCAGGGAGGATAAAATATCCTCTCTGGGTATTCCTGAAACTAAATGTTCTACTAGCTGTGATAACCATAAGGAAAGGGTTGTGGCAGTGTAAGTGGCTGCAATGCTGGGTCTCAACCTGGATGTGCAGGTCTCCCAAAATCTTTTAAGAAGTGATTCACATTTTATATTGATAAAAACTCTCAAAAGCCCTACGTCTTCAAAAGGTAAGGAGAACTTCTTGGAGATTCTAGCTATTGGGGCATCAACCCTAGGAGTTTTATCCCAGTGGGCATAATCGGATTCACTAAAGGGATATTTTCTTTTAAAGACCCTTGAGACTCCTGATCTTTTTTCTGGGTCTCTCCACTCATCCGCAATTCGTTGTTTTATACTTTAATGAATGGGAAAAACTATTTTTTTTTATATCACCAAGACCTCAAAAAATTTGGTCCTGAATGGAATGGGTTTCTCTGGATTCTTCAATATTCATGGTAGCCCTGATAGTCTTAAGCAAAAATTATTTTTTTTCCACAGAACACAAGGGTCTACCAGACTTGTCGTCAGAAGAAACCGAGTCTGATTCTGATGTATCTTCACTGTCATCCAGGTCAAAATCCATATCCAAATGAGGTTCAGGATTTGATCTGGAAGTAGATGGTTTTTGAGGGAAACCCACAATTTTTGCTTCAATGGCGGAGCTTACTTCCTCTTTGATAATAGACTTTAGACTATCCACTAGAGACGGTGCTTCCTCAGATATAATCTTTTAGGTACACTTCTGACAAAGTGGCTTTTTAACATGTTCAGCTAACTGCTTCTTGCATTTTTTTCTTTAGTGAAGGTCCTCCACTTTTGCTGGTATCTCTGCCATGGAAATAAAGAATAACTCCCTCAGTAAGGGGCTAGGTTTTTAAAGAGGAGGAACCTCCACCATGAAAATAACTCCCTATCGCTCCAGAACTGGAGTGTTGCATAAAAAAAAAAAACATTTTACCCAGGAGAAGGCTTACCGGGCTGAGGGCCTTGGGAGCATCTGAAGATTTCTCTGCAGGAAGGGACATGGCTGCTTTCCTCCAGACATGAGCTCCGATGAGGAAGGCCATTCCCCATACTGAGCCGGCATTTTAACCTGAACTTCCTGGTCACGTGGGCCACAGCCGCACGCTGACTCAATGCATGCCCCCATGGGACCCAGTATCATGAGACTCCGGCCCCTGGAGCACCACAAATGCGGCCCACGCTCCCAGCCACCTTAACGAAAGGCGTCATATCACCCACCACTGGAGAAGGCCACTTTCAGTTATTTAGGCCCGAGCACCCAGACAGAAGTACAAGAATACATGGTTGAGGGGGAGGCAGTTATAAATGTCTATTTTGCACAAGGGAGGGACAGGTCCTGCGGGATCTATGCCTGGTTCATTTTTATGAACGTCAGCTTGTCCACGCTGGCTGTGGACAGGCGGCTGCGTTTGTCAGTAATGACGCCCCCTGCCGTGCTGAATACACGTTCAGACAAAACCCAGTAGTCCGCACACGTTAAAACATGGGCAACTCTGCTGTCGTTGCGCAGGCACTGTAGCATGTAGTCGCTCATGTGTGCCAGGCTTCCCAGAGGTAAGGAGAAGCTGTCCTCTGTGGGAGGCGTATCGTCATCGTCCTCCGTATCCCCCCAACCACGCACCAGTGATGGGCCTGAGCTGTGTTGGGTGCCACCCCGCTGTGAACCTGCTTCATCCTCATCCTCCTCCACCTCCTCCTCATCCTCCTCCAGTAGTGGGCCCTGGCTGGCCACATTTGTATCTGGCCTCTGCTGTTGCAAAAAACCTCCCTCTGAGGAACTTCTAACAAACTGGCCTGAAAGTGCTAAAAATGACCCATCATTCTCCTCCTCCTCCTCCTACTGGGCCACCTCCTCTTCCATCATCGCCCTAAGTGTTTTCTCAAGGAGACATAGAAGTGGTATTGTAACGCTGATAACGGCGTCATGTAGATGGAGTACTCGAAACAGCGCAACAGGGCACACCGGTCTTGCATGGAAGCCCAGTCATTGGTGGTGAAGCAGTGCTGTTCCACCAAGCGACTCACCCGTGCGTGCTGCAGCTGAAACTCCACTATTGCCTGCTGCAGTCTGGCCAGCATGTGCAAGGTGGAGTTCCACCTGGTGGGCACGTCGCATATGAGGTGGTGAGCGGGAAGGCCGAAGTTAAGCTATAGCGCAGACAGGCGAGCAGCGGCAGGATGTGAACGCCGGAAGCGGCCCGCACTTTATGCAGCAGCTCTGACATGTCGGGGTAGTTGTGAATGAACTTCTGCACCACCAAATTCAACACATGCGCCAGGCAAGGGATGTGCGTCAAACCGGCTAGTCCCAGAGCTGCGACAAGATTTCGCCCATTATCGCACACCACCAGGCCGGGCTTGAGGCCCACCGGCAGAAATCACTCGTCGGTCTGTTGTTCAATACCCCACCACAACTCCTGCGCGGTGTGGGCCCTGTACCCAAACATATGAGTTTCAGAATGGCCTGCTGACGTTTACCCCGGGCTGTGCTGAATTTGGTGGTAAATGTGTGTGGCTGACTGGATGAGCTGGTGGAAGCAGAGGAGGAGGAAGCTGAGTAGGAAGAGGAGGCTACAGGAGTCAAAGAATGATGCCCTGCGATCCTTGGCGGCGGAAGGACGTGCGCCAAAGAACTCTCTGCCTGGGGCCCAGCCGCCACTACTTTTACCCAGTGTGCAGTTAGGGAGATATAGCGTCCCTGGCCGTGCTTACTGGTCCACGTATCTGTGGTTAGGTGGACCTTGCCACAGATGGCGTTGCGCAGTGCACACTTGATTTTATCGGATACTTGGTTGTGCAGGGAAGGCATGGCTGTCTTGGAGAAGTAGTGGCGGCTGGGAACAACATACTGTGGGACAGCCATGGACATCAGCTGTTTGAAGCTGTCTGTGTCCAACAGCCTGAATGACAGCATTTCAAAGGCCAGTAGTTTAGAAATGCTGGCATTCAGGCCCAGGGCTCGGGGTGGCTAGGTGGGAATTTACGCTTTCTCTCCAAGGTTTGTAAGATGGAGAGCTGAACGCTGCCGTGTGACATGGTGGAGATGCTTGGTGACGCAGGTGGTGGTGTCGGTGGCATATCCTCTGTTTGGTGGGCGGCAGGTGCCAACATTCCTCCCGAGGCGGAAGAAGAGGCCGAGGCAGCAGCAGAAGAGGGAGCATGGGGAGCCTGAGTGAGTTCCTTGCTTTTAAGGTGTTTACTCCACTGCAGTTCATGCTTTGCATGTAGATGCCTGGTCATGCAGGTTGTGCTAAGGTTCAGAACGTTAATGCCTCGCTTCAGGCTCTGATGGCACAGTGTGAAAACCACTTGGGTCTTGTCGTCAGCACATTGTTTAAAGTGCCATGCCAGGGAACTCCTTGAAGCTGCCTTTGGGGTGCTCGGTCCCTGATGGCAGTGGCCAGTAGCAGGTGAACTCTCTTGGCAGCGGCTGTTCTGCTTTTGCCCCTTGCTCCCTCTTTTGCTACGCTGTTAGCTCGGTCTCACCACTGCCTCTTCCTCTGAACTATGACCTCATCGTCATATGTCCTAGGACCTCATCGTCCCCTGCATCGTCTTCCACACAGTCTTCCTCCCTGACCTCCTGTTCGGTCTGCACATTGCAAAAAGACGCAGCAGTTGGCACCTGTGTTTCGTCATCATCAGAGACGTGCAGACTCCGCTGAGGTGGTATTCCCATGTCCTCATCATCAGGAAACTTAATGCATCAGTGCATTCTATGTCTTCAAACAGAATAAGAGACTGCTGCATAACTTGAGGCTCAGACAGTTTCCCTGATATGCATGGGGGTGATGTGACAGACTGATGGGCTTGGTTTTCAGGCGCCACCTGTGCGCTTTCTGCAGAAGACTGGGTGTGAGATAATGTTGTGAACATGCTGGATCCACTGTTGGCCACTCAATTGACTAGCGCCTGTACCTGCTCAGGCCTTACCATCCTTAGAACGGCATTGGGCCCCACCAAATATCGCTTTAAATTCTGGCGGGTACTGGAACCTGAGGTAGTTGGTTCACTATGTGTGGCTGTGGCAGAATGGCCACGTCCTCTCCCAGCACCAGAGGGTCCACTAAGACCACCACGACCGCGTCCCTCCCTAGATGTTTTCCTCATTGTTACCGTTCACCAAGCACCACAATAAGAAAAAAAATATTTGGCCCAATGTATTGATTTCAAATCCAGGCCTTTTTTTTAAAGGCACCTAACACTATCTGCCTATTTATTTATGTACCGTATTACACTAATCCAGGCACAGCAGTAACCACTGATTTAGGGGGAATATCAATTGTAGGGCTAGTATTTAGGTCCTGGATGAAAGGTATCCTTTTATGGACAGATTTACACTTGGAGATGCACAGTAGCATGTGAAAAAATATGTATGCCTTCAGCAATTGTATTTTAACACTTTGTGTAATATACCCTTTAACTGACAGAAATACAATGGGAGATGCACGGTAGCATGTGAAGTTATTGAGTATGACCCTCTCAGCACTTGTATATACACCTTAAGTGTAATATACCATTTTACGGACTGATTAACACTTGGCCTGCAACAGCTGGAACACCACATTCAGGGTATTGCTATATTGGCAAGTGAATTTCATCCCAGAACAAAATCTATCCTTTTTCAGACACTATTACACTTGGCCAGCCACAGCTGAAACCACTGATTTATGGTATTGCTATTTTGGCAATTGAATTTCACCCCAGAACAAAATCTATCCTGTTACAGACAGATTTAAACTAGGCCTGCAACAGCTGGAACACCAGATTCAGGGTATTGCTATTTTGGCCATTAAATTTCACCCCAGAAAAAAATATAACCTTTTACGGACAGATTTAAACTAGGCCTGCAACAGCTGGAAAACCAGATTCAGGGTATTGCTATTTTGGCAGTTTAATTCACTGTATTTTTATTTTTGCAACTGAATTTAACCATAGAAAATAATATATCCTATGACTGACACTATGAAACTTGTCCAGCCACTGCTGGGACATCAGATTTACGGTATTGCTATTTTGGCAATTCAATTTCACCCCAGAAAAAAATAAATCCTTTGCCGTACACTAATAAACTTGGCCAGCCACAGCTGAAACCACTGATTTATGGTATTGCTATTTTGGCAATTGGATTTCCCCCCAGAACAAAATATATCCTTTGCAGGACACTATTAATATTTTCCAGCCACTGCTGGGACACCAGATTTAGGGGATTGCTATTTTGGCAATTGAATTTCACCACAGAAAAAAATATACCCTGTTACGGACAGATTTAAACTAGGCTTGCAACAGCTGGAACACCAGATTAAAGGTATTGCTATTTTGTCAATTGAATTTCACCCCAGAACAAAATATGTCCTTTGCCGGACACTATTATACTTGGCCAGCAACAGCTGAAACCACTGATTTATGGTATTGCTATTTTGGCAATTGAATTTCACCACAGAACTAAATATATCCTTTGCCGTACACTATTAAACTTGGCCAGCCACTGCTGGGACACCAGATTTACTTTATTGCTATTTTGGCAATTGAATTTCACCCCTGAACAAAATATATACTTTTCAGGACACTATTAAACTTGGCCAGCTACAGCTGAAAAAACTGATTTATGGCATTGCTATTTTGGCAATTAAGATTCACCCCAGAAAAAAATATACCCTGTTACGGACAGATTCAAACTAGGCCTGCAACAGCTGGAACACCAGATTCAGAGTACTGCTATTTTGGCAATTGAATGTCACCCCATAAAAAAATATATCCTTTGCCGTACACTATTAAACTTGGCCAGCCACTGCTGGGACACCAGATTTACTTTATTGCTATTTTGGGAATTGAATTTCACCCCTGAACAAAATATATACTTTGCAGGACACTATTAAACTTGGCCAGCTACAGCTGAAAAAACTGATTTATGGTATTGCTATTTTGGCAAATAAGTTTCACCCCAGAAAAAAATATACCCTGTTACGGACAGATTCAAACAAGGCCTGCAACAGCTGGAACACCAGATTCAGAGTATTGTTATTTTGGCAATTGAATGTCACACCATAAGAAAATATATCCTTTGCGGTACACTATTATACTTGGCCAGCCACTGCTGGGACACAAGATTTTAGGTATTGCGATTTTGGCAATTGAATTTCACCCCAGAACAAAATATATCCTTTGCCGGATACTATTAAACTTGGCCAGCCACAGCTGAAACCACTGATTTATGGTATTGCTATTTTGGCAATTGAATTTCACCCCAGATCAAAATATATCCTTTGCAGGACACAATTAAACTTGGCCAGCCACAGCTGAAACCACTGATTTATGGTATTGCTATTTTGGCAATTGAATTTCACCACAGAAAAAGATATACCCTGTTACGGACAGATTTTAACTAGGCCTGCAACAGCTGGAACACCAGATTAAGGGTATTGCTATTTTGGCAATTTAATTTCACCCCAGAACAAAATATATTCTTTGCCGGACACTATTAAACTTGGCCAGCCACAGCTGAAACCACTGATTTATTGTATTGCTATTTTAGCAATTGAATGTCACCCCATAAAAAAATATATCCTTTGCCGTACACTATTCAACTTGGCCAGCAACTGCTGGGACACCGGATATACGGTATTGCTATTTTGGCAATTGAATTCCACCCCAGAACAAAATATATCCTTTGCCGGACACTATTAAACTTGGCCAGCCACAGCTGAAACCACTGATTTATGGTATTGCTATTGTGGCTATTGAATTTCACCCCAGAAGAAAATAAATCCTTTGCCGTACACTATTAAACTTGGCCAGCCACAGATGAAACCACTGATTTATGGTATTGCTATTTTGGCAATTGGATTTCTTCCCAGAACAAAATATATCCTTTGCAGGACACTACTAAACGTGGCCAGCCACAGCTGAAACCACAGATTTATGGTATTGCTATTTTGGCAATTAAATTTTAATCCAGAAAAAAATATACACTGTTACGGACAAATTTAAAATAGGCCTGCAACAGCTGGAACACCAGATTCAGGGTATTGCTATTTTGGCAATTGAATTTCACCCCAGAACAAAATATATCCTTTGCCGGACACTATTAAACTTGGCCAGCCACAGCTGAAACCACTGATTTATGGTATTGCTATTATGGCAATTGAATTTCACCCCAGAAAAAAAAAATCCTTTGCCGTACACTATTAAACTTGGCCATCCACAGCTGAAACCACTAATTTATGGTATTGCTATTTTGGCAATTGAATTTCAACCCAGAACAAAATATATCCTTTGCAGGACACAATTAAACTTGGCCAGCAACAGCTGAAACCACTGATTTATGGTATTGCTATTTTGGCAATTGAATTTCACCACAGAAAAAGATATACCCTGTTACGTACAGATTTTAACTAGGCCTGCAACAGCTGGAACACCCGATTAAGGGTATTGCTATTTTGGCAATTGAATTTCACCCCAGAACAAAATATATCCTTTGCCTGACACTATTAAACTTGGCCAGCCACAGCTGAAACAACTGATTTACGGTATTGCTATTTTGGCTATTGAATTTCACCCCAGAACAAAATATATCCTTTGCCGGACACTATTATACTTTGCCAGCCACTGCTGGGACACCAGATTTAGGGAATTGTTATTTTGGCAATTGAATTTCATCACAGAAAATTATCTATCCTTTTCCAGACAGCAGACAAGATTTGACCTGAATACAATCCACTGAAGAAGGGGGCTATCCCCCGAAACGCGTCTGGGATCCAACAGTGTCGTTTCCATTGTAAAAAAGGACATTCTGGCCGGAGGTCACAAAAGTGCAAGATAAAAAGAAAGAAAAGGAAAAACCAGAGACATCGGGACCCAGCGGCAACCTCTACCTCCCCTCCAGCAGTATACTGCCCCCTGGTAAGTCACGTGGGACGCCACGCTCAACTCTGACACCACGTGGGACGCCAGTGGTGTCCGGGAAGCGCACAGCGGAGACGCTGAACAGAGACTCACGAACACGGGAGGAGGAAAGGTAAGAGACCACATGCGATTACCCGAATGCCATATGGAATGAACATATAAGGTGGATGACACCTAAGTAATAAACACCTAACGCTATATGTCAGTAACATCAATGACAACAAAGTGTTACATAGTGCATATTGCCCATAAGAGAGCGCACTCAGCAGTGCAGCCTGAAAGCTCTAAAGCACTGGTCGATTAACAAAAATTAACACTATATAGCTGAGAATACCTGTTGCAACCAGTAATGAACTATTGAGTACATATTGGCCTTGGATCCAGGCCCTCAGAAAACATAAGCAATTTCAACACACCGCTTTTAATACGGTGCAACACATTGGAGGGCAGTAATATACTATGGCCTATCTGTGAGAAGTCTGGACTGTATTCTAATACCTTAGGGCAAGGTGAAAATAGATACAGTGTGCCAAACACAGTGACTGCGGATATATACGTCCATACAAGTGCTATTGAAAGGATTACACATCCGATCTGATTATTCTCATTTTCAATTGCTCGCTTTTAATGATTTTTATATGATTTTTTAAGATGTTTTATGGTTCTTTTATTACTTAATAAATGTGAATGCTCTGAATAAAATAGTATGTATATCCCAAAGCGAGTGTGCCCCCCATTGATATACAGTATTTGACTTGGCTAGCCACAGCTGGGACACCAGATTTAGGGGATTGCTATTTTGGCAATTGAATTTAACCCCTTAATAAAATATAGAAATTTCTATCCTGAGTTTCTAGAGATGACAAAAAGTACAACCAAGCCGCTGATGTAGGATATAGCAAAAAAAAAAAACACTAGAGTTGATGGATTGATGGGCTTGGTGGCAGCTTGTTCTGGTGCACCACAAGTCACAAAATGGCCCGCCGATCACCCCAGAAAAAAGTGACAGAAAAACGCTCTGTGCAGCCTAAAAACCAGTGAGCAATTATCTAGCAGAAGTTGAATCATTCACAGCTGTAGATCGATCTTAGGCAACACTTTATTGAGTAATTGCGTAAAGTCAAAAAACTGTTGTCCACTGCACCCATAAAGGCCTTTCCAGTGCGGGTTAACCACAGATAAGCCATTACAAGGACTGCCGCCAATTATCAGATCGAATTGTCCCCATTCTTCAATCAGTTCATGCCAGGCAGGTTCAACCAGAAGTATCTGGCTCGATGAGCAGCCGATACCGCACTTGCATCATCTTGACAGGATTCGTCTCCGGGTGGTGAGAAATTGTTGTTTTAGAAAGCTTTCTCCATCGCAACCACGTTCTCGAATAACCAGAAGACTGGTCGATTCTCTTCTGTCTTAGGCAACACTTTATTGAGTAATTTCGAAAAGTCAAAAAACTGTTGTCCACTGCACCCATAAAGGCCTTTCCAGTGCGGGTTAACCACAGATAAGCCATTACAAGGACTGCCGCCAATTATCAGATCGAATTGTCTCCATTCTTCAATCTGTTCATGCCAGGCAGGTTCCCCCAGAAGTATCTGGCTCAATGAGCAGCCCATACCGCACTTGCATCAATCTTGACAGGATTCGTCTCCGGGTGGTGAGAAATTGTTGTTTTAGAAAGCTTTCTCCATCGCAACCACGTTCTCGAATAACCAGAAGACTGGTCGATTCTCTTCTGTCTTAGGCAACACTTTATTGAGTAATTTCGGAAAGTCAAAAAACTGTTGTCCACTGCACCCATAAAGGCCTTTCCAGTGCGGGTTAACCACAGATGAGCCATTACAAGGACTGCCGCCAATTATCAAATCGAATTGTCTCCATTCTTCAATCTGTTCATGCCAGGCAGGTTCCCCCAGAAGTATCTGGCTCAATGAGCAGCCCATACCGCACTTGCATCAATCTTGACAGGATATGTCTCCAGGTGGAGAGAAATTGTTTTTTGGAATGCTTTCTCCATCGCAACCACGTTCCCAAATAACCAGACGACTGGCCGATTCTCTCCTGTCTTAGGCAACACTTTATTGAGTAATTGCAGAAAGTCAAATAAAGGCCTTTTCAGTGCGGGTTAACCACAGATAAGCCATTACAAGGACTGCCACCAATTATCAGATCGAATTGTCCCCATTCTTCAATTTGTTCATGCCAGGCAGGTTCCCCCTGAAGTATCTGGCTCGATAAGCAGCCGATACCGCATTTGCATCAATCTTGACAGGATTCGTCTCCAGGTGGAGAGAAATAGTTTTTTTTTTTTTGTGCTTTCTCCATCGCAACCGCGTTCTCGAATAACCAGAAGACTGGCCAATTTTCTCCTTTCCTTGGCAACACTTTATTGAGTAATTGCGGAAAGTCAAAAAGCAGTTGTCAACTGCCCCCATTAGGGCCTTTCTGGTGCGGGTTAACCACAGATAAGCCATTACAAGGACTGCAGCCAATTATCAGACCTAAATATCCCCATTTTTCAAGCTGTTAAATTCAAGTTTTAATAATAAGTTGAACCAAAACTTGATTTGAATTTTAAGAAACTAAACTTAAATTTGAAATAAGGAAAAAATATAGGGGCTCACCTCACTGTTGCTATACATGTGGTGTTCTTGTCTAGTTGCCTCACCCTGTCAATATGATAAGTATATGGAATTATATTTGAGACAAGCACTGTTTTTAACTCACCAATATATTATCCCAATCTTCGAGGGAAATTCCCAGACAATCAATTTGCCAAGCCTTTTGTCCCGGAGAACGTGTATTATTAAATTGTGTTTTAAGCAACACTTTATGAAATTGAGAAATTCTGTCCCATATTCCCTATAAATGAATATATGAAGCGTGGAGATCGAGAAATCAATTACACAGGGCATGGGGGAAGAGGGGTCAAACATGGAGCAACATATATTCAATACTTCAAACTTCAAACCTGTAACCCAGTCCCAGCCGAAACCGAAGATCCAAGGATGGGGGAGGCAGGAAGCAGCAGAGACCGAAACATCAGAAGGAGGGCGACCGCCCTGTCTGTGAGTGAGGCAGCAAGCAGACACTGCCAGACGTGTTGGACAAACGCAGGGGACCCGACGAAAGTCCGGTCCAGCAGAACACAAGGGGAACAGAGGTAGGGGCATCCCGCGGTTAAGAAAGAGAGGCTCATGTGTTGCATACTGCAGCGGGATAGAATGGTCGGAGGGAGGAGCGACGTAGCAAACCTATGTCATCACGACTTAACCCCCCCTAATGAAGGGACTTCATCGGGAGAAGAGGATGGCAGCTGGCCTGTGAGGCAGCAGCGGAGCCAGCAAGTCACTAGCGTGGCCAGGCGTCAGCAGGGTGGCAGCAGTGGGAGGTCGGTAGCCAAACGTGTCCGGGATAGACCACTTGCTTTGCAGGAGCCTACCTGCCCAGGAACTAGCGGCTTATGGGTTCACGGAGGCAGCAGCGGTGGCAGCCAGTAAGTGCATAGTGTTCGGGGTAAAATCACCTACTCGGCGGTGTGTCCGTTTTTTGTTAAGCCGCCAGAGGAGGTGAACATAGCCATATGTAGAATCTGTGGGTAGAAGGTGAAGCATGGCCAGGGTGTCAATGTTGGCAACACGGCCCTGCGTCAACATATGCAGCATCACCATAAAGTGGCCTGGGAGAACCGTGGCTCCGTTGTAGTGGTCCAGCCTGCCGCAGCAACCACTGCATCACCCAGTGGCATGCAGCAGATTTCAGGCTCCACCACCTCATCCCAAAGGAGCTGTCTGTCCTTCCCTTGCGCACCTTCTTTTCTCCACAGACCGGATCCAAATTTTTTAGGGTTATTGTTCTGACGGATCAGAGGAAGGGCAAAATAATCAGTGACGTCAACACAAACTTACTGCTGACACCCTCTCCACTCTGTAAGGGGGCTCAAAGTGTATAAGCATTTAATAGAACAGGTTCTGTTGACATCTATGTGGAATCAGCTGATGAGGGTGTAAACGGAGTGCGCGTCTTCTTGGCGCTATTCGCTAACATTGACCTGTAAGGCTGAGTTCATAATTGAGTTATTTGGTCAGTTTTGGCCCCATGACTGCCCAAATAAGTGAAGTGTGCAATTATTCTAAGAGCGACGCTGTCATCTGCATGTCATACGGACTCACTGTATTATTTCACTACCGGAGCACACTCCTTATGCGTGCTACTGCAAGGCACAGTGTTTTACATCACTATAAAGGCTCTCTGCAGCCAGGAAATAGCCGTTTTTTAGCGAAAATCACTGCAAAAAAAATTCATATCGAACCAAATTTTTTCCCAAATATTTGCCAAACCGACAAATCACATTTTTTTTAAATTCGCTCATCTTTTTTTTAAATTCGACAATAGTGACATGGAAAATTAAATATAACATCATCAAAAAATCTTTAAAAATATGTTTAAATTAAAAACTTGATTTAAACAATAGGTAATTTTCTGATGACACATCATCAGGGACCCAAACTTGACCCCAAATCCCATTGAAGTCAATGGGGAACCGAACTTCACTTTATTATTTTACGTTATAACATAGGAGAAAATAATGGCATTTTTAGGACAGAATGCAAAAGAATATGGCCATTTAGGGGTAAAAAAACAACAACAACAACTTATCTCATCCACTTGATCAAGCTGCTGCAGTGTCTTCTATCTTCTTTCAGCAGCACCTGCGATGATGTCACCACGCCTAACATGTGGTGAGCGCAGTGATGTCGTCATCGCAGGTCCTGCTGAAAGAAGATAGAAAACACTGCGGCAGCGCGATCAAGTGGATGAGATGAGTTGTTGTTTTGTTTTGTTTTTTTACCCCTAAATGGCCATATTCTTTTGCATTCTGTTTTAAGAATGCTATTATTTTCCGATATTACTATGTTTTAAGGAAAAATAATATAGGCACCCGAACACTGAACCCGAATCCGGACTTGCAGTTCGGATTCACTCATCCCTACCTGTCACCACAAAATGTGATGTAATCTGCAGGCAGCATGTTATCTGCAGGAGCTGAGCAGATTTTTATATATTTTGAGGGAAGATTCAGTAAAACTTGTTATTTATACACACTAGATAATTCTGACCCCACTTTTTGCCAGAAATCCTTCAGAGAACTCAAGGGTGCATTTCTGATCTCTTCTATCTTTGATTCATGAAGGAAAGCAGTTACTGTATATGTCTTCTTTATGCACAATATTGTCTGCATTTATGAAAGCTTTCATGTTTTGGTGGTGCTTTATATTTTGCATCATGTAAAACATTTTCTTTCTGAAGTTTTTCCAATTGTATATCTATTTGAAAGGCATTCACGTGATACAAAAATTGTAAATTACATGCCACCACCAAGATTGCACCCACCTGAAAAAGGGCTCAGAGCCAGTCTGCCGAGACGCTTTGTCTAGAGTGTTTTTATATAGATTATTGTGTAAAGATAAAAAAGTGACAAAACAAAAACACTTACAACAAGGAATTGATGGGCTTATGACTAATTTTCCATGGAAAAAATGGAAACTAATTTAAGTCTAGAGGCACAGCACACTTTGCATACTAATTAATACATTAGTAAAAATGTAAATTGCATAACACATTTTAGAAAGAAACCAAGGCAAACTTTTCATATTTGAAAGAAGGAAACTAAAAGTTAAACAAAAAAAAAAAAAAAAACTTTATTTAGTCTTTATTTAAAGTATTTTTCTGCTAATTGGTGCAATTACTGACATTTAAATCTGGTTAGAAGAAGGCCTTTGCTACTGCTTGTTTTCTAAATGCTCTGCAATCAGATTTTCTGAATCAATTTCCTCCTCTAGCAGTTTCTTTCCCATTGCAGAAGGTGGTCTTTTTATTCAGCTGCTACTTTGCTGGTGTCTACAATTAAATCGCAGCACACTTCTATGAACTGTCATTACTGTAAATTGCAGCAACTGCTAGCAATTAAAGTGCTACATTAAAAGCACATCTTAAGTGACCTTTGGAGATTATTACAAGTAATGTAAATGTATATACATATGTAATAATGATGTGCTCTTAAATCTCGCTATATTTCTAAAATTGTTATCTATTTTTGAAAAAAAAAATGAAGTGAGAAAGCTTTAATGTTTAAATTCAGCCCAGTGCACTGTGTGATTTACTGTGTTCAATCCATTAGTAACAGCGGCTTGTATACCAGGTAAGGTATACAAGTTCGATTTTGGTGTATAAAATATAATGTTATATGTGATTATTTTGTTTTTCTTCTATTTATGCAATAATTATAAAAATGTGTATTACAAAAGATGTTTTATTTAAATCTTTTTTTTTTCCTTTTTCACACTGTATTGTATGTTCTTAGGTTTTCTTTTGTAATGATCCTCAATTAAAGAGAAAGTATAATCAGAAAATGACTAGTGATCAGTGGTAGGGGCAACATTCAAATTCGCAATATTTTGTGAATATTTATCATCAACACGCAAATATTATTTTCTTGATTGCAAAAATCTGCAATGAAATATCCTCGTATTGCGCACGCAATACAGGCGTGGGTCACTATTGCTACATTTTTCAAGCTGCTAGAAGTTTCCTGAGACTCGAGAAAATGGTTGGCACGGCAGAACATAACAAAAGCTTTATATGCAGATAGAGTGCTCCGATATATTTGCGATTTTGCACATCGGCAATTAATGATGTGAATATTTCTGCGCAATACGTGCAACTTCACATTTTAGCAGGTCTGACTACATATTAGTGATTAGTGCACTAAGTATTTTTGTGAACTTGTGACATCACAGCACTATGTATGTAGAGATGTTGCGAACATAAAATTTTCTGTTCACGAACAGGCGAACAGGGCGAACCGCAATAGACCTCTATTGGCAGGTGAATATTAAAACCCACAGTGACTCATTCTAGCTAACCTATTTTATGACATCTAAATCTACCCTAACATTTTATTTTCTAACCTACTTTTAAATGCTAATTTAGTTATTTAACATATTTTAATTACTTGTAAAATAAAAAAAATCACTCTACACCATTTCAAAAGCCAGGTATGTGCAGGCTGACTATCTATCCATAAGACAGGGTGTCAGCATACCTTACAATGACAGGTTTGAGCAATTTAGACAAACAAACATAAGTTCTCAATCCAAAAGGAGAGAAATTGCTTAGCATTGGTTGGCTATCTAGAGGGGCCTGGACCCTAGACCATTATCATTAGGGCGACAAAATTGTAATTTTATATGCCAGCCTAACTCCTCTCTCACTGCCTAAGAGAGCTGCATAAACATTTCCCAACATTTAAATCTCATTTGCATACACATGACCAAGAAATGCTAATGAGCAATATAGCAGTATCTGCCTTGTTTGTAAACTGAAACACGATTTGCATAGCTTTCCCATAGTCCCATGTTATGCAAATGAGTTTATATGACAAAACAGAATAGAAAGATTAAAAGTTAGTCTTTAAAAATTGCAAAATCAAAAAAACTGTGCAGCCTTCCTAATCATTGAGATGAGAGCTAGGTGGCATATAAAAAAAAAAAAAAAAAAAAAAATGTTGTCACCCTAATGATAATCATCTATGTGCACAGGTCCCCTAGATACCGAACACTAAACAGACAATTTCCCTTCTGGGAAAACTCCCTTCTGGGAAAACTGGTTAATACCCAGGCTGCCTTGCTAAGGTATGCTGATGATCTGTCTGTCTGATGGATTGTTGGCCCTGCATATACCTGGTGCTTGGCGGCCATAGGGGAGAACTGTTCTGTGTTGTCCATTGAATGTTTTATGTAATAATACAAATAATAATAAGATTTTATGATAGGCAGGCTAGGTAAATGTCTGTAAGTCTGTCTTTGTCTGTTTTATAAAATACAAAGATCAGTTTTTTTAGTCAGCTACCTTACTGTATGTTAAAACTCATTTGCATACACATGGCCAAGAAATGCTAATGAGCAATATAGCAGTATCTGCCTTGTTTGTAAACTGAAACACAATTTGCATAGCTGTCCCATGTTATGCAAATGAGTTTATATGACAAAACAGAATAGAAAGATTATAAAATTAGTCTTTAAACAATTGCAAAATAAAAAAACTATGCAGCCTTCCTAATCATTGAGATGAGAGCTAGGTGGCATATTAAAAAAAAATAAAAAATGTTGTCACCCTAATGATGATCATCTATGCGCACAGGTCCCCTAGATACCTAACCCTAAATAGACAATTTTCCTTTTGGAAAAACTGGTTAAAACCCAGGCTGCCTTGCTAAGGTATGCTGATGACCTGTCTGTCTGATGGATTGTTGGTCCAGCATATACCTGGTGCTCGGCGGCCATAGGGGAGAACTGTTCTGTGTTGGTAATTGGATGTTTTATGTAATAATACAAACAACAATAATAACTAGAAAGTGCTGTTTCTGAAGAAACCACAGGATGTTGGCTTGGAATATGATTGGCTGTTTGTGGCTCCACCTACTTTCTTGAATTTTAATGCCAGTCCTCAAGTGACCAATTGTGCCAAGCTTGAAGTCTGTGCCAATAACAGGCTAGGAGCTGCGGCAGTTTTACATTTTCCCATTTAAACCAATTGCTAAAATTTGATTGGCTGATATAGACTCCGCCCACTTTTAACAATTTTGACCCCAATGACCCACGGTGCCAAGTTTGGGTATTCTCATTTAAATACTGTGAAAATGGCAGCTTTTTAAAGTTTTCCCATTGAAGTCAATAGGAAAATCTGATTGGTTGTAGTTTGCCCCGCCCACTTTTTCCGAATTTTGAATTGGACATAACCTACCACCTGATTTCTGAAATTTGAAGCCCCTGACATAAAAAATTTGAGAATTGCAGCATTTTTGGAAGTTAAAATTTTTCAAATTTTCACATTTTTCACACTCAAAGAAATCTGATTGGTTGATTTTGGCCCCGCCCACTTTTCAGAATTCTAATCCCAGTCCTCCAATGACCAACTGTGCCAAGTTTGAAGACTGTGCCAATAACCGTCTACGAGCAGCGGCAGTTTAAAATTTTCCCATTTAAACCAATTGCTGAAATTTGATTGGCCGATTTAGACTCCGCCCACTTATAAAATTTTTGACCCCAGTCACCCAATGACCCACGGTGCCAAGTTTGGGTATTCTCGCTTAAATGCTGTGAGAATGGTAGCTTTTTAAAGTTTTCCCATTGAAGTCAATAGGAAAATCTGATTGGTTGTTTGTAGCTCCGCCCACTTTTTCTAATTTTGAATTTGACGTAACTTGCCACCTGATTTCTGCAATTTGAAGCCCCTGACATCAAAAATTTGAGAATTGCAGCATTTTTGGAAGTTAAAATTTTTCAAATTTTCACATTTTTCACACTCAAAGAAATCTGATTGGTTGATTTTGGCCCCGCCCACTTTTCAGAATTCTAATCCCAGTCCTCCAATGACCAACTGTGCCAAGTTTGAAGACTGTGCCAATAACCGTCTACGAGCAGCGGCAGTTTAAAATTTTCCCATTTAAACCAATTGCTGAAATTTGATTGGCCGATTTAGACTCCGCCCACTTATAAAATTTTTGACCCCAGTCACCCAATGACCCACGGTGCCAAGTTTGGGTATTCTCGCTTAAATGCTGTGAGAATGGTAGCTTTTTAAAGTTTTCCTATTGAAGTCAATAGGGAAAATCTGATTGGTTGTAGCTCCGCCCACTTTTTAATGTCCCCAAAATGTGACATAAATTTTCAGGTTGACCCCATGACTAAGTGACCCAAGTTTGGTGACTTTAACTCTAAAGCTGTTTGAGTGACAAAGTTTACATTTTTCCAATGAAAGTCTATGGGAAAATGGGATCTTCGGGGCCCGCCCCAGGGGCCCGGAGGGTGGGATCGGTTAAAAGCACAAGCAACCTATTCGGGTATGTGCCGAACAAGTGTGCAAAGTTTGGTAATCCTAAAACTGTGGGAGGAGTAGCGTATAGAAATTTGCTAAATTTTCATTGGCTGTTGGTAGCTCCGCCCACTTTGGGGTGTCCCCTCAAATTTACCCATTTATTCGGGTTGACACCAACAATATGTGATCCAAGTTTGGGGAGCGTAGCTTCAAAATTGTGCGAGTGGGAGCGATTTGAAAATTTTCCTGTCAAAGTAAAAAGGAAAAGTGGGTGTTCGGGGCCCGCCCCAGGGGCCCCGAGGGTGGGATCGCTAATAAAGCACAAGCAACGCACTTCGCTATAGGCCGAAAAGTGTGGAAAGTTTGGGGTCTGTAGCACAAAACTGTAGGAGTAGCGTTTAGAAAACGGGGCGGAGAATAATAATAATAATACTAACAATAATAAGCTGAAATAATCGAATAACAATATGTTGGCTTTGACAAGCAAACATAATAATTTTGTCTTTGTCTGTTTTATAAAGGACAACAATTATGAATAAAAACGTTTTATAGACATTATGCAAAGACAGTGTTTGATGATAATAGTATAGTTTTTCTGAGATCAAGGATCCTAATACAGGACTATATATATATATAGATATATTTCTATAGGGTAAAACAGCCTGTCCCTTTAAGGTATAATACTCAATCAAACATACAGTAAGGTAGCTGACTAAAAAAACTAATGTCACTTTGTATTTTATAAAACAGACAAAGACAGACTTACAGACATTTACCCTAGCCTGCCTATCATAAAATCTTATTATTATTTGTATTATTACATAAAACATTTAATGGACAACACAGAACAGTTCTCCCCTATGGCCGCCAAGCACCAGGTATATGCAGGGCCAACAATCCATCAGACAGACAGATCATCAGCATACCTTAGCAAGGCAGCCTGGGTATTAACCAGTTTTCCCAGAAGGGAAATTTCCAGAAGGGAAATTGTCTGTTTAGTGTTCGGTATCTAGGGGGACCTGTGCACATAGATGATTATCATTAGGGTGACAACATTTTTTTTTTTTTTTTTTTTTTTATATGCCACCTAGCTCTCATCTCAATGATTAGGAAGGCTGCACAGTTTTTTTTTATTTTGCAATTTTTTAAAGACTAACTTTATAATCTTTCTATTCTGTTTTGTCATATAAACTCATTTGCATACCATGGGACTATGGGAAAGCTATGCAAATCGTGTTTCAGTTTACAAACAAGGCAGATACTGCTATATTGCTCATTAGCATTTCTTGGTCATGTGTATGCAAATGAGATTTAAATGTTGGGAAATGTTTATGCAGCTCTCTTAGGCAGTGAGAGAGGAGTTAGGCTGGCATATAAAATTACAATTTTTGTCGCCCTAATGATAATGGTCTAGGGTCCAGGCCCTCTAGATAGCCAACCAATGCTAAGCAATTTCTCTCCTTTTGGATTGAGAACTTATGTTTGAAAGCTCATGATTGTCATTGTAAGGTATGCTGACACCCTGTCTTATGGATAGATAGTCAGCCTGCACATACCTGGCTTTTGGCATGAATTGAGTGGTTTAAGTTAAAAGTAAAAGAAAATGATTATTAATAATATATCATTTTCAGAAAGGACTTTTTTTTGGTTTGAGGGTTGGGGTGGACAGAGAACATTAGGTAATACTCTCCCTGCTTTAACATTGTAGCTTTAGATTGAATTTACTATGCCTGGCTTTGGTAGGAAGGTAAGCTGAATGTAAGAATGCAGGGCAAATCGAACATAGCATTTTGTTCGGCAGAAGCGAACACGAACAAGCAATGTTCGCAGGGAACTGTTCGCAGTCGAACAGTTCGGGACATCTCTATATGTATGTAGCATGTATGTATGGACAGCAGAACCTATCACACTACCTAACACCTTGCACTGGAACTTATCAGCTACACTATATCACAATGTAACCTACAGTGACTATCTCCCACTAACTATCTGTATTATATGCAGTCGTGGCAAAAAGTTTTGAGAATTACATAAATATTGGAAATTGGAAAAGTTCCTGCTTAAATTTTTATAATAGCAATTTGCATATACTCCAGAATGTTGTGAAGAGTAATCAGATGAATTGCATAGTCCTTCTTTGCCATGTAAATTAACTTAATCCCAAAAAAACCTTTCCACTGCATTTCATTGCTGTCATTAAAGGACCTGCTGAGATCATTTCAGTAATCGTCTTGTTAACTCAGGTAAGAATGTTGACGAGCACAAGGCGGGAGATCATAATGTCAGGCTGATTGGGTTAAAATGGCAGACTTGACATGTTAAAAGGAGGCTGATGTTTGAAATCATTGTTCTTCCATTATTAACCATGGTGGCCTGCAAAGAAACGTGTGCAGCCATCATTGCGTTGCATAAAAATGACTTCACATGCAAGGATATTGTGGCTACTAAGATTGCACCTCAATCAACAATTTATAGGATCATCAAGAACTTCAAGGAAAGTGGTTCAATTCTTGTTAAGAAGGCTTCAGGGCATCCAAGAAAGTCCAGCAAGCGCCAGGATCGTCTCCTAAAGAGGATTCAGCTGCGG